>JAKSZP010008567.1:0-42166 GCA_022478985.1 Massospora cicadina | reverse complement strand
AACATCACCAGAGCCAAACCTCGTTGGGGAATCCCAGGAAGTGGAGGTGGAGGCTATCCTGGATTCCCGAAGACCTGCAGATCCATTCAATACCTGGTTGCCTTGAAAGGCTACCCCTCTTATTAGAACAGCTGGGTGAGTGCATATGATTGCGCAAATTGCAAGGACCTGATAGAGAAATTTTACACCTCCCACCTGGCAGCCCCCCATCCCCCCCAGAAGATCGCGGCCCTCCTGGCCATAAAACTCCCAGAGAGGCACAAGAATTATGCCTTGGTCCATGCCCCAGGTGGGGGCCTCCTCCCTGTTGAAAAAGGAAAGGGTAGTGTAAGTCCTGGGGACCAGCCCCTGCAACTAGATAGGGAGCAGCATTCCTTTCGGACAAAAAGGGGTCCAAAATCCCAAGTGGACCCCCTGTCACAGTTGAGCGACTTGGCGCATGTGGTAGATGAGTGCTGGCTGACTTCCCTTCCTCCTAAAGGCAACCAGGTTTCTTCCCTCCCCCTCCTCAGCCCTGGTAAGACTAATAGAGGGGGCCTGCCAGGAGATTATGCCATCCAGGGGCCATGGGTGGGCCCCTGGGACCCCTCACTTACCAGGACAAACATACAAAAAGTTTGAGGAAATGGCCAGTGCTAGTATCAGAGCCCGGTCTGCAAATTCCAGGCTGTAGGAGCTGGTCCAGACTGGCTGGGGCAAAAAATTAGATTGAAACACTATTCAGGTTTTGAACCAGTTTGTAAGCGACTCAGACCAGTTGCCCCTACTCCCCAGGATGGATCTGGAAAGTTTATATCGCGCAAATAGTCAGATTGAGAGTTTGAACCAGGTTGCAAATGACCCAGCACTGAGGCCACAGCCCCCAGGGACAACTTTGGGGAACCTGAACCGTGTGAACAGGCTAACTCAAATGGCCAGGGCCTGGATCAGCACTATCGACCTGGTTTGGCCCCAAAAAGTTGGAAAAATCTGCAAAAGTTTTTCAATTTTTGCCAAGATTTTGGACATCCCCCCACCCTCCTCCCCACCAGCCAACCAAATCCCATCACCAATCCCCAATCACCCAATCCCTCAGCATCCCCACTATGAAATTCTCCTCATACTTAAGGCAACTGCCCTGTCAAGGGGCAGTTGTCAGTTCACTCTTTAATCTTCCCGCGCTTTGCACTAAATAAAACCTGACTACCCCAGACACCTGCCATGGCCTCCGCCTGTTTATTTTCTTTAAAATTCTGCTGGTTGATCTGGCAACGTGCACCATTATCCAATTAATCAAACCAATGATCACTGACTGGGTCATCCAGTTGCTCAACCCTGCCATGTGGCAGCAGATCATATCTGCCATAAACCACTTCACCCCCAATGATGAAGTCACTTTTACATATGTTTTCGCATACCTGTCTAACACAGATCCATCCATTTGCTCCATTGCTAAGATCTCTGAGACCACTCCCCTGTTGGAGCAGCTCCAGGGCGCCCCCGCCCTGATGGCCGTGAGTTCATCCCCCACACCTGGCTCATCCGTCACTAATCCCACCCACCTGAGGGCTCTGGAGCACCCTGCCCAAGGGGGCTCAGCCCTAACGCTCACCGCGGGTCCATTTCCCTCTCCTCCAGCACCCCTGTTTGTGTGGTGGACCCTGTGCCGCCCCTCACTGGCGCACGACCTCACCTATTTGAAACTGAAGGCCAGCAACTGTGAACCCTGGAGGAGTCGTCATCCTCCCCACCTCTTCCACCCTTGGGGGTTGCCCCCGCAAGACTCGCGGTTGCCCCTTTGCAACCATCTGGTTTGCCTTGGGGCCTTTGGTACGTTAATGAACCTTTACTTTCCTCACATCCCCAATAGATCTCCCCTACTTCTAGTCGCTCAGACTACTGTGCCCTTGGCATTCTGGGCTCTCCACTGGATGCTCACACACCCCCAACTGGGAGCTCAGTATAATTCTTATTAACCGCATCCATGACAGTTGCAGCCAGAATTCCATTGACCCACTCTACCAGTCCATTTGTCTCCAGCTGGTAAGGTACAGACATGACTCCTCAGACCTCCATTATTTTATCTGATCACAGGATCATGTGAGATATAAAATTCGTTCCAAGATTACTCAACATGACCTGAGGCATCTATGGCTGTATACTACCTGAACCAGAATAAAACTTACAGTGCTTGTCATGTCTACTTTCGCCAGGGTCTTTGTTTTGACCCATCTTGTAAGATGTTTGATCACAACTATGATGTATTTGACTTCCCTGGTACTCATGGTTAATAGTCCCATCACATCGATGGACACCATATGCCAAGCAAATCCAGGGTGTACCAGTCGATATCCAGTTGATTTCTTGGCCAGTTTGTGCAACTAGCACTCCAAACAACAATTTAGATAATCCGCTACCTTGTAGTTGATGGACTCCAGTAATAGTACTGACAAATGTGATTGGTCATCTTCCTTAGGCCTCTATGCCCCACAACCTTATGAGAAGCTTGAACATTAGTCGCTCATTCCAACAGCCTTGGGAATAGCAATCATTTTCCATCAATTGTCTTGAAAACTTGTCCATACATGGCCTTGGTGTTTTCCATCACTTTTCGAAGGGCACCTTGGATTTCTTGGGACTTATTCCTGATTTCTCCTTTGACCATTCTCTGGAATAGCTCATCCACTTGCTGATATACCACTTGGACCTTTGGTAACCTCAATAAGCCATCCACATTCTGATGAGAAGTTCCAGCTTCTGGACTAACTCATAATTGTAAGCCTGTAGCTTTAATACCCATTGGGCCAGTCATCTTTCCAAAATCTCTTAAATTATGTAGCTAATGAAATGAGGAGTGGTCAGTCATCACTTTGAAGTGCATTCCATGAACATACACCTAAAACTGTTTACAGTCATAAATTACCATAAGGTATTCATGCTCAGTCATGGTGTAATTTCTCTTAGCTGCTGAGAGTGTTCAGCACATATTCTACTAGATGCTTGTTCCCAAGTTCATCTACTTGGCTCATTATGGCGCCAATTGCTGTTAACAAAGCATAAGTCTGTATTATAAATTCTTAATCAAAGTTTGGATATTTCAATATTGGAGAATCAAATAAGTATCAGCGTAATTCATCAAGAGAACTATGGGCCTCTTCACTCCAAACGAATCCTTTTTTGGATCCTTCAGAAAATGGATGAGGGGCTTGGCGATTCTCACATTATCCTGAATGAATCTTTGATAATATATGACCATTCCAAGGAACACTTGAGTAATTCAGACACTCTTTGGTACAGCCATTCGATCTATGGCTTTAATTTTCTGGGCTTGTGGCTGCAGTCCGCTAGAGTTAATAATGAATCCCAGATATTCCAACTTTTTTGAAGAAGTGGCACTTCCTTGGCTTGGTCTTCATGTTTGCCATGGATAGTCACTTATGAACCTCTTCCAAGTGGTGTAAATGGTCAGTGAACGTCCTTTTGAGCACACTAATATTGTATAATTACATTAGGGCGCATGACAACTTCAGGTCATTTAAGATGGCGTTCATAGCCCTCTGGAACGTCACAGGCGTATTTCATAGACCTTGGGGCATCCTCTTCAGTTAATAAAGCCCCTGCGTGGTGATTGTTGTGGATTTCTCTTGGCTTCCGGTATCAAATCAATTCGCCAATATCCAGATATTAGATCCTTTGTGGAGAATACTTCACTTCTCCTAATCAATCTAGCACATTGTTGACTTGTGGTAGTAGATAAGAATCCTTCTTCATAATCTTATTCAGCTTCTGATTTTTGATCACCACCTGAATAGAACCGTCCTTCCTCTTCATAATCAGAATAAGGCTCGCCCAGGGACCCAGTGATAGAACTAGAAGCCCAAGCTTCACTAGTTTACTGATTTCTTTCTATACTACTGCTTTGGCCGCCTTTGACCATCGAATTGGTCTCATCCTTATTGGCAAATTTTCCCCAGTGTCAACTTTGTGGATTACATTCCTCACGCATCCCAAATCATGGTTGTGCTGGGTGAATACTTCCCAATACTTGTCAAATAATTGAGCACCTCCTCCTGCTCTCTGTCCATCAGATCAGTGAGTTGCTCTAAATTGACAAATAATTAATACTTTTGGTCACCCCTGCCAATAATTTCATTTCATTGAGGGTTCAAAAATTGTGGATTTTCCTCAATTCAGTCATTGGGATTAGACGAACAAATGTGATGATCTGATTCTTCTCATTCTTCATTGGTTTTTCACTCAAATTCACCAGGAGAACTCGAATTTCTCAATGACCTGGCATAATTATTCTAGGAGCCACCCAAAGCTCTATTCTGGACTTCTTCCAGGGGCTTCTGACTTCTCCATACAGCAGCTCAGGTATCTCCAATGTCAACCCCATATTGACTATGATCTGCGATCCTGGTGGTATGGTCCTCAAATTCTTTATCCTCAACGGAATTCCCCAATTCTCCAGGCTTTCTATTGGCATCTCACATCGCTTTTGGTCAAATAATTGGTACCAAATCAGAGACAATGCTGTCATTGTAGATCAGATTGATGAAGTTATTCCTCCTAGTCAGTGGAGCTTCCCCATCTTCCTGATAAACCAATGGTAACGTCTGACCCAATATGGTCAACGTATCATCTTTGAAGTTACATTTAACTCTGTACTTCTGTAGCTATCCATCCTGATCAGAATACCACATTTTTGGTTGGCTCAAACTATTCTGGAAGGATACCACTAAGAATCCAAATTGAAGTAGCAAAGCACCATATGCTCCACAGGAGATGGTGGTATTGGCCCAGCTGTCCCTTATTCTTTCTTATGTTCAAATCAGGCGAGATCCTCATCTTCTTTGTAAGGAGAGTGTCTATAACTCTCCTGTTCCCAGCGTGGTAGTGCTCAGTGCACAAAGCCAACGCCAGGTAACTAGCCATTAGTTCAAAGATGACTAAAGCCCAGTGGAGAGTGCTGGAGTGATAATAACTAAAGGGAAAAAGTGCGATCATGATAGCAAACAACTGACCAAAAATGACACGGTGAATAAAGGGGAAAGTGGTAAACATCCCAAGTTGGAGGGAACCTGGGCAACCCAACGGTGCACGAGTTAATAACTTAATTGAATTTAGAATAAAGTAGTTACTGTAGTGTGAGACCTCCTCAAAGAGGTCCGTGCACAGATTTGCTAGAGATAACTTAAGAAAAATAGGGAAAACGGGAAAATTTTTATTGGTAAGTCGACCAACAAGGAATGTTGGTCACGGAAACATAATTAAACTTCTTTAGGGAAATTCAGAGTCTGCTGAAGTGGTCCCAAGCACCAATCCACCAATAGGCAAACACTACCATCCAAATTGGTAGAAAACGCCAAAGCTGACTTCACTTGAGTAATTGATTGAAGTTGGATCTGACCCAAACGAGTGATTTTGTAAATGGAACAGGTTTTGAAACCCCATTCTTCAACTAACTGAATTGAACCATCTGCATTAATTTAGTAAACTGCCCGTTTTAATGCCTGGGCCAACGTAAGGGGCTGGGCGTTAGGCACCTCACTAGTACCAACCTGGGCATACTTGGCTTGTACCCAGCGTTGGTCTACTGTGTTCCTGAGGTCAGGAAGGGCCTGAAGCTTTACCTTCTGGGCCTCCTGTCGCCCAGCCTTATCCTTAGGGTTGGTCCCCACTATGATGTCATTTATCTATGACATTCTTCACCAGCTTGGTCAAGACAATATTGATAGGTGCTCCACTGTCAACTACCACCCACACCTGTACTCAATTAACCAGTATCTTTATATACATACACTCATAGTATTTTAAAATCATATTTACTGAGTGTATAGTGGCATTATTTGCTGAATCAAGGGTGTGAATAATTTGCTCCAATAGATCAGGAAATGATTTCCTGATTCCGCTAAGGGGGATAGACAGGTTTGCCTCATCTAATTTGACCTTGGTCAATTCTTTCAGATTCTCTGCAGCTCAAATCTTGTCTGCTAGTTGTCATGCATACAGCCGAGAAACTTCCTTAATTATTTTGGTGTTGGTCCCCTTCACTCTGGATCTGGTTACTGCATTCACATCCAAATTGGTCACTTGATATATTGATCCTGTGCATCATCATCAATGAACAGATCACTAATGTCAATTTCTTCATGCATAATATTGGGGAATGTGTTTTTCCGCAGCTCTAGACTGTTCCCCATCTATGCCGTGGGCCTTTTTCCTGACTCATGTCAGCTTTGAACTCTTTTGCTTGGACTACATTAATCTGTTCCTTTGGCTTCTTGCATTGAACAGTAAAGTTTCCTTTTCACATCACACTGGCAACAGCGTTTTTCTTTTTATCAATCTTCTTAAAAACTTTGTACTTAATTCCTGGTATGGTTAAATTATTGGACTCCTTAGCACTCTTTGTTCCCTTCGTGGGATTCAAATTCCATAGTGGACTTGGTTTAAGTCTTTGATTCAGAGCATCAAATGTAGCTCCTAATATTTTCAAATGATCCACCATCTGCGATGTGGCAATCTCCATTGTGAACATGGAAGACATCATCTTATGTAAATCATAATAAGGCTAAAGGGCCGCTTGCAGCACGATCTATGCATTAAAATCATTCAGTACTTTTTGCTCCAACCAAAATCTGCAATTCTTAGTAAAATGATTAGTGAAACTTACTAAGGATTCATCCTTCTGTAGTTGGTCCCCTTGAATTCCTGTTTGCACTTCAACATATGTGTGGGACTTCAAAATTCTTTCATGATGGCCACCTTAGACTCCGAGTATGACCAGCTGTCCCCCTCTAGATGGGATAACACTAAATTCTGGCAATCCGTGTCCAAACAGCTCATCACTGTCAAAGCCTTTTGATGATTGCTGTACCCAAAATTTGTCTTATCAAATAAATGGAAAAATGCAAGGGCGTTATTCCAATGGAATGTAGGTATTTTTGGCATAGCTCTAGATTCCTATAAAGTTTCTATAGCCACCATTCTTGGTTCAGCTACTCAACTAAAATAAGGAGTGGTTTCAGGAGTCATTTTTGAAATGGCTGTGAATGTGGTCAGCATATTTCATGGAATAGTCAACTTCCCAACTGGAGTTCTTGGGGTCCTTTCTTTGACATCAGTCACTGCATAAGGCTCACATACACACTTATGAGTCTTTAACTTTTCACCTTGCTTTATCAGCTAATCTATATCTGCGCTGATTGCATAATTGAATGTGATCCGCTTCACATTCCATTTTCAAGAATTAAATTTCTCAAACTAAATTTCCTTCCTTTTTCTTTAATGACGTTACTTTTACTAGTAACTCATTGCTGAAACTAGATACAACTTTAACTCCTTCCTCAAACTTGGTAACTCTCTCTTCCAAGGCAAAAAATTCTTGATGATCTTCAGAATTCAAGGCGTTCTTGTTAAGGGGCCAACCCCATCCATAGTTTTCTTAACTCATCCTTGTATGACATCTTGTACTAGTATCCTACTCAACTACAGCGCCTTTAGTGAGCATCAATTGTTAAAATCTAGTTTAACTATTGGTCCTTTAGTGAGCACCAATTGTTAAAAATCTAGGGGCTTCGCGGCACATTCACAAATATCAACCCCTAGTTGAATAACTTCACAGGTTTTATTTGTGCACTCTTCACGGTGTCTAATAATATATGATTACACTTGATAATAGTATGAAGACTATTATCCATAGGTTAATAGAGACCAGTAGTTGGTCCAACGCTTGACTGGTATTTCTCCTCTAAATACTTCTGATATATTCAGTAGGGATCAATACCCTTATACCGCTTAACTTGATCCACACTCAGATCCTAGTTTACGCCTATCCTCTCATCTTGCGGAGTCACACGGAGTACACAGCAATTCCCATCCAGGCTCAGCTTCTTATCTTATAAATCCTCAATCCTTATTCTTTATCCTACAAAAGAGTTCCCAATTAAAGCACAGAGCAATATTTTCTTGAAGATGAATAGAACTAAAATTAATAAAGAATTCTGCTAATCAACTCCATATCTTTATTGTAAATTATCAGGGGAATTATAGAGAGAATTTGGCGCCCAACCCTTAGTTGGTGACTCAGTGATGAAATTACAGCCGTTGCCATTATATTACCCATCTTTGTCTCACCAGCGATAGTCTTTCCCAACCTAGTTAGGATTCCTTCATCAGACATCCTCAAAACCTAAAATGGAAAGAGCCAAAAATGTGTTCCTAACTTTTTTACTCGATCTCAGTGAACCAACCATATTTGGCAAGTGACCTGCTTAGGTAATGATACTTTTTACCCATTATGGCAGGTTGCAAACCAACTGATTGATTTGCTAGTTCAGGCGGCATCACTCTCCTAACAACTCAATCCTTAGATTCCCAATCATTTAGTGATGAAAACTGACCAATCCCAATCAGTACAACTGATAGTTAATCATTGATCAACTATCAGATGCCCCATTTTGTTGGCAGCTCTGCATGACAAGATCTTAAGCATTCACTCATATGGATCCCAAATAATCTGAGCCAGGCAAATTTTCTAGTATTCCCCAAACATTATTAACCCAAAATTGGGGTCAACTAATATCCAATTCACTTGCTCTAAGGAATTATCCCTTAGTGATTATGGTAATCTAGACGGCTGGAAAGGTGGGCAAAAATTCCAACAAAAGGCCAACAGCATATGGCTTGTCTGCTGCTTTAGAGGTAGCATGGGTCTTTTTGGTGGGCAGTACTGCCATCCCTTGGGAGTATTGGTCCGTTGGCGCATAATTGTTTCAGGAGCTGCCATCATGGGCTGAGTAGCTCGTGTTTCCCTCAAGTTTGGCAAAAAGCTCCTTGACTTAGTATTTGGCCTCATATTCACCATAATAAATCTCTCTGAGTGGTCCCTTGCTGCTCCTTCTTCCCAATGAGGGTGTTAATGGTAGGAGGCGTTCTTCAATTTCTGCTCCACACTGTGTAACCGTTCAGTAGTGTCATTCAGGTGATTGGCGAGTTGTCTGTTTTGTTGCCAGGGATCCACAGCTGTATGAACACGTTTATAATTAGTATAATCCATCTTTATGCCCCTGAAGAAGCTCATTTTTTAGAGCACCGCATTCAAGAAAAGTTTAAATTTCATGTACTCAGCTAGTGCAGCGTGCCATGGAGATTCTCTGTCAGTGCAAGCCCAAGGTGACATAGCCAGAAACAGGAGAATTTATTGTTATGGTTGTGCAATGGCCCCCTGTAGTGAGCACCACCGTTATAAAATTGGTGATATAGTTGATATATGCCGCAGGGTTTTCACAGGGTTAAGCCCAATGAACAATGGACGGATGATGTAAGTCCAGGGGAGCGCCCTCTCTGCTTAGACCAGGTGGTGTTCCTATTCCCTACAAAAAAGGTTCTGAGAAGGGTAGCTGTCTCCCTCATCTCACAGGGCAATCTCACCCATGTGGTAGATGAGTGATGGGTAACAGCTCTCCTCTGAAGATCCCACCACATGTCCCCACAATTACTTCTGCCAAATTAGTATGGCGAATTAAGGGAATTTGCGCTGAAATATTTGAAAGTCAGCACCTCATGGGAAAAAAGATCCTTATAAAGTCAATGGTAACAAGCCTTCAAAACAAGGTCCAAAAGCCTTAAACCCTCAGCAACGAGTCCTGTCAGGCACTTACATATAGTAAATGGAGTATCAAGTGTCAAATCTTTGGTAAAAATCGCCATTGGCATTGGGCCATTGGGAAATGTTCAGTTTAATACTGCCTAAAAACATTGTAAACAAGGCCCAATGAGCGCGTACCTTCCAAGAAGAGCGTGTCCACTGTCAAATCTTCTACAAATATAATTAATGGCATTGGGCCATTGGGAAACGTTGTCACCTGTTTAAACCTGCCTCAAAAACATCAGGAAAAAAGCCCAACAGGCGTGTACCTTATAAGATGAATGTGTATAATGTCAAATCTTTGGCGGAACTTTCTGATGGCGTTGGGTCATTGTTGAAAGTCGCCACTAGCTCAGAACCCTCCCCACAAATATCAAGATCGTCATTTGATGAATCCTGCTTGGCCAAACGGACGCCAAAGCGACTGGATATGGGCAGATTGTGCGCCCCAAACCCATTTCCAACCTCTTGATACCTCCCCTATGTTTTGTGGCCTTGGGTGGTTCCTGTTGCTCATTGTGTGAGATGCTGTTGCGCTAACCATCAAAAAAAGACTGTAAAAGTGCAATCTGGGAGTCCAAGGTTGAACCAACAGTGACTTGGACCACCGTTGACTCTTTCAAAGTCAGTTCAAAATTAAGTTCATTTTCCCTTCCCTCACCCAAAGTTCACCAGGTTAGGCGAACCTTGAGGGCCTGATCCTAGTCTTTCCCAAACTATTCCTCAAAATCAATTGTCTATTTAAGCAGTTGTAATACACTGAGGAAATTGACAGTTGATTTTTCTATATTTAATTTTACTAAAAATCCATATCCCAATTTCAACTTTTCCTATGGCAAAATCAAACCCCCAATTTCAATCTCCTCTTTCCCAATTCACAAATCCATGGACCATTGGGAATAATAACCTTATTTTTTTTTCCAGGTTTTATATATATTTGTGACCTAATGGCGCTCGCTGGTAAAATCTCTCTCAGATCACTTTAATGTCATTCAAGAAGCAGTGCCTCTGGCATTCAGGCTCGTCATTTGGGTGTTTGGGCATCCAGACTGGCAGGCAAGTTTAAACTTTACTTGTTACTATTCTGACAGATGATAAGGAGGTCGCTTGTCCTTAAGACAAACTTAGTAAATTTAATAAAAACATGAAGCAATAGCCTTGGCAAAACCACTTTTACTAATTTAATATAAATCAAGGGTTCCCTATCACTTGCTTTCTTTACTCTCTACCAAAAATCCCCCTTCCCTAGCTTCATATCACAATTATATATCCTTTACTTTGGTAATTACAACCCTTTGGCTTAGGCTATTTTTTCCGCCATATTCTAATTGGTTTATCCTCATAACTGAGAGGCTCCAGCAGAGTCTATCATTTTTAATTTTGCCATTGCTTTATTGCTTTATTTTGAGGCGATCTCATAAATATCCTTCCTGAGTATGGTATTACCTTATTTTGAGGCGATCTAATAAATATTATTCTATTACACGGTTTTAGCCAATATTAACCAATCAGCCTCAGCTATTTGGGTCTTATCATCCAGTCATATCAATTTACTAACAATCATTTCAATCAATGCATTTGTTAAGAGCTTGTGCAGTAAAAAGAGATACAACTTGAGCTACACACCTTAAGATTAAATTTGATACATGATTTTCAGATGAATTATTGATCAAAAGTTAAAATTTGGTGCTCACTACAGGGGGTAGTTAAGTGTTCAAAAGCCAAATTTAATAGGAAAAGATATCAATAATGACATAAAAGAATAAACTTTTTAAGCTCTGGATGGAGTTGGAGACCATCAACCAAAATGTTCTCAGCTTGGTATCACAATCCAGTGTCAATACCTTGGAAGCATATGTAACCAAAGCCAAAGAAGTGATTGAACATGTTGGGAAAGTGAATAATGACCTTTGTGGTAAGTTTGCCTCTCTGAAGTGAAAATAGGGCAAACTATCAAGTGAATTTTATTCCTAGAAAACTGAATGTGAAGCAGACTTAGAATGCTTTTGCCATGTTCATAAGGAGATGGCGAAAATGATGAAGTGGATTGAGGAGTTAGAAAATCACAAATGTGATTGTGCTCAACTTGAGGCAAACGAAGCTATAAAGGTACCTATTAAACTTAAAGTGGAAAGACACCCCTACCCAGAATATGCCTAACTATTCGCTGTCATGTCAGAGATGACTCTTGAGGCAATGACTATGGCTAATCAAGGCATCAGGCAGGAATCTCCTAATAGTTTAGTGACCAAAAAGTTTTGAAATACCCTAAAATTGTCCGCCTTTCACTGGGACAATGCTCCAGCGTTTTTCCATCTTTTCAAGATGACTATGTCCGGCTATGCAGACTGCCAAAAAGTGGTAACCATCATGAATTGCCTGACACCTATTTTCTGAATCTGGTTTTGCCTCACCTTAATGGGGACAATTGATCATATGCCAAAGCAAAAGAAGAGATAATGACCAAATTTTGAAGTCCTACCAGAATGGCTGATTGCAAACAAGAACTTATGGGTGTAAAATTTTGGAAGAAAAAGAATGTGGCTACTTTTGCTGATCTTTTTTACCAGGAGTCTCAGATTCTGGTAGGTTGAAAGTGCTTAAAGACTTTGACTCATGCATAGCCATGCAGGCAGCGCTTCAGTTCTAATGCAAGCTGCATCAGATTATGGTCTTGGCACTGGTGAATTAAACTCCAACCTCACAGATGATGAACTATCTGAAGATGCTTGAAGTGACTTTTGCAGCCCCCAATTGAACCTATAATGTGATTCAGATGGAAGCTCAGAATATTAGGTATATAATATGTGAATAATAAGGAACCTGATGACTAATTGCAATGGAAAGTATACCAAGGGACATAAAGTAGTGGATAAAACGCCAATACACTGTTTCCAAGGCGTGAAATATTTTAATGTAATTTCTCAATGTCATGACAAGAATCTAAAGGACCAAATAAATTATGTTCGGACCAAATAATAAAGAAAGTGATCAAGAGTCTGTAAAAGGGCTAGCAGTCTAGACAAGGGACAATATAGTAATTCTGTTAAAGCTGTCCCTCCTGATATAATGAATGATGATATTAACATCTATGACTTATTCATGGAAGATGACTGTCAGGATTTACCAAATTTGCATATCTCCAAAAAATCCCCTTCCTCAATTCCCCCAACATCATCAGAAGGAGTGAGCAATCTATCGCAATCTATCAAAGTTGATGATCAATTGGATTCCCAATCAACTGATTGAAGATTTGATTGCGCAGAGATTAAATCACTCTGATAATTTACAAACCGTAAAAAATCCTATAAATATTTCCTCTTTTCAAAAATAAAAATTAAGTCAAATTTAACCTGTATTTTCTTATTTACTTCATTGCATTTTTGGAGAATCCTCCCAGTGTAACTTCGAGATACAACCTGCCCCATTGATAGTGTAATTCAAAACTTCCAGACTGGTGCTCAATACAGGAGCTCTCTGAGTTACGCACCAGTGACCACATCTATCACCATGGATTCTCAATTTTCACCTGACGAGGCTCAAGATCAAGATCAAGGCAGTATTTTAAGATGGGTCCCTTCAATTGGAGCCCAAATCTTAAGATTACCCTCCACGTTGGAATTTTGGGCCAACTTGGAATTCTATAATCCTAACTTTAGTTTTGCCTCAGACTTTCAAAATCCACCTGAGGCCTTGTGAAATATCATCAATCAATTACTTGAAGGGCTCTAATCCCTGGAATACATTCTACCCAATCTCAATTGAATGCAGTACCTTCTATATTGCAAGAAGTGCTGCAAACCTCTCAAATGCCAGGGATTGGCTCTGAACAATATCTACAACAACTTGTACATCCTACATTATACCACTTGCTACCTGTAGTTGGAATGCACCATCAAAGGATGCTCAATTTACTAGAAGGACTCCAATCCTTGAATAATTATATTTCTGAGTTTTTCAAGTCAGCCTCCAAGTTTAGCTGAGATAATCGTGATGCTATTATTAATAATCAAACTTCCCTCAACGAAGTACAACAGCAGCTCATTCAGTTTGATCATGGGATATCAAAATTTTATTAATGTACAATTTCAAAAAAAGGTTCAAGAGATCCAGAAGGAATGGAGAGAGGGTGTTTCCCAACTCTCTGAGCGTAGTCAATCAATGCAGGAAGAAATTAGAACCCATCTTTTTCAATTGGAACAATTGTACTCAGAAATTCAGTTCTGGGTCAATGAAGTAGAGAAAACCTCTGGAAATATGGGTCCTCCTGGGGTAGAAGGACCTCGTGGGCCACCTGGAGGTGTAGGGCCTCGTGGACCTCCTGGAGCTGATGGGCCCCATGGACCCCCAGGTGCAGATGGACCTCATGGACCTCCAGGAGCTGATGGTCATTCAGGATCTTATCAGCAAATTAACTCTCTCATGAACATGATGACCCACTTACATGAACAATTCTCTAAGGTGGCCAAAGAATGCAACCTAACCCCTGATGGGGTACCAATTGACCCCCTTTTGACTCTGCAGTCCTTGTCCAATGAATTGATCAATTTGGGAAAGTGGGCCAAGGACACTGATATCTTATTACATGCTTGTGAATCAAAAGGGGAATTGCTCCAAGCGAAAATTGAGACTCTGGAACTCAAGTACAATGCACAACAGGAACAGATTTTTGAGCTATCTCGCCAACTAGATGAGAAAGTAGGGCATGCAGACCTGAATCAATGGATTAATGAAATTTGATGGAAGCTGTTGGTCCTTACCCTCAATTTTCTTCTCAAGCTTCAGATTCTGCCTCTTATGTGTCTACTCAATCTGAACAACCTGGAGTGCATGTTTTGACTACCAATGCTCCCATGAGTTTCAAGCCAGTATTCAAGGACAAATACTCCCCAGGGGAAGGCAGCATTATCGCCTTTCTATATCTGTATGAAAAGGCATTAAGTGAGGCCACGGAATCACCAAAAGATGAATTACTTGCCTAATTGCCTTACTTGATTGGCTCAAGATATTATGGTTCCCCACTTAATGACTTGCTCTAATTGGGCTCAAGTCAAAGAAGCATTGATCAAAGAATTTGGAAGTGAGCAGACCCTATCTTCGCAAAAACAGGCCTTTATGGGTATACAGCCCCACTGAAATGAATCTATTAAGGACTTTGCTCATTAGTTCTATCGAGAAGCTCAAACTCTTGTAGCCTGTGGTCAGTTAAACTTGGATGATGCAATAACTGCAGTTCTGTCAGCCTTTACTACTAGGACGCAAATGCAAGTTTATCTGATCAGTGTCAAAAAGAATTTCCGAAGTATTTTGGATATTAAGGAGGCCTTATTGGAGTTGCCCCCTCAATTCTCTGAAAAACCCCAAGTTTATGAGTCTCCTAGACCTAGTCAGCCCAAAGTCTTTGCCATGACTGAGAACACTAGAGCGATCCAGTGTAATTACTGTCATCGCTACTTTCATACTGAGGATCGTTGTTTTAAAAAGGAAGCAGATGAAAAAAAGAAAAGAGATAAGACCAATAAGATTTTTCACCTTGATAATGATGTGAGTGCGCAGCAAGAGCAGCAAAGTTCAATTGAGTGTAATAAAGATGACCATTCTTCTTATTCCTTGCCCTCCTTATTGGCATTATCCTCTCAGTTTGGAAGCACCATTACCCAAATTAATTTCTGAGTAAATCAAATCAATGCCAAGGCTATCATAGATACTGGATCCCTGGTGAATGTTGTCTCCTCCAAATTGGTCAAACGGATTAAATTAACCCCCAATATTTCTCATTATGAAGAATATGGCACCGCCGGCCCTCAGAGTACTCAGTCTATTGGATTTTTTTCATCCCTTCCTCTGAAAATCGGGAAATTAACCTTTACCATTCCAGCGATTGTGCTCAATAATTTGAGTTATGACCTACTCTTGGGAACTCAATTTTTATGAGAATTTGATGGAATTATCAACTACCCTGACTCGTCATTGTCTCTCTTGGGGTATTGAGTTCCCTTACTTTTATCTGATCATGCTTCCACTTGACATCAGTTATGTCTGCTAGAAGGAACTAAAAGGTCTTATTCACTTCAGTATCAGGTTGAAGATCCTCATGTAAAATTACCTCCTACCATGGCTGATATTGAAGAGAGAATGCCTATTTTTTCTCCTGAGAAATTAGTTATTCCACCAAAATCACAAGTGATCATTAATACTTCTTTGCACTTTTTGATTCCCAAGGGGCATTTGCTACAAGTCCAGGGCACTGTCAATCCTTCTGCCAAAGAACTCTTGCCTTGTCCTGGAATATTGGATTATGCTTATTCAGGCTCTTTATCTGTCTTACTAGCGAACCTTACTGATGTGCCAAAACTGGTAGATCAAGAGAGTGCCAATTGCTTATGTCAAGCTGTTACCCTTATCTTGTATCTATGATGTTAAACCCTTTGGGAGTTTACAAGACTTTGGATTGGAGAGTGATCAGGAAATCCTTACTGTGGGACCTGCTATTGGGAAACATCTCTCTAAGGAACAGGAGAAACAAGTGCTTCAATTATTGGACGAATATTCTGACATTTTTGCTAGGCATACTTACGATTTTGGGAAGATGAAAGGTGTAGTGCACACTGTTGAAACTGGTGATCACCTTCCTATATGTGCAAAGCCCTATCATAAATCAAAGTAGAAGAAGCCCAGGTTACTAAGGAGTTGAATCAATTGCTGGAGGCTGGATTATTGAAACCCTCCAATAGTCCCTGGGCATCCCCATTGTTGTTGGTTAAGAAGAAAGATGGTTCTCATTGAGTCATGATGGATTATTGTCGATTGAATGCTATTACCCGATGGGACTGTTATCCCTTACCTAGGATTGATGATTCTCTTAGATTGTTGGCTGGATCCACCTATTTTTCAGCCATGGACTTAGCCAGTGGATATTGGCAAATTGAACTGTCTCCAGAAGATTGTGCCAAGTGTGCCCTGATATCAAGTGAAGGGTTGTTTGAACCAACTTGCATGCCTCAAGGCCTAAGCAATGCCCCCACAACTTTCCAAAGGGCCATGGACAGTATGCTCCAGGGATTTAAAGCTTACTTGTGTTCTGGTATATCTTGATGACATTACCATGTTTTCCAAAACCTTTACTGAGCATTTAAACCATTTAAAAGAAGTTTTCAGCCAAATTTGGGGCTCTTCCTTAAAACTCAAGCCCTCCAAGTGCTCATTCTTTCAAAATGAAATGGACTTCTTAGGACATCAGGTTTCAGCTAAAGGGATTTGACCTCTTGCGGACAAAGTTCAAGCCATCCAACAGATGCCTCCTCCCTCTTCTTTATGGGATATTCAAGTCTTTCTCAGTATGGTTGGGTATTACCAGAAATTTATTCCCAACTTTGCTGATATGGCTGAACCCTTATTTTATCTATTGCAAAAGGAGTGTCTTTTGAGTGGGGATCAGCTCAAGAACAGTCTTTCAATTCTCTGCGTACCGCCTTGATGAAGGCACCTGTTCTAATTCACCCCCAGTTTGATAAGCCTTTCTTTCTACATATGGATGCAAGCAATGTCAAAATTGGGGCTATTTTATCTCAGTGTGATGAAGAAAATAAGGATCATCCTGTTGCTTACTATAGCAAAACTTTGTCAAAGGCTGAACAAAATTATAGTGTTACTGAGCGGGAATGTTTGGCAGTAATTTTGGCCATCAAGCATTTTTGGCCCTTTTTATATGGTACCCATTTCACCGTTATTACCGACCATTCCTCCTTATGATGGCTGCAGAATATGAAGGATCCTGATGGAAGGTTGGCCCGTTGGGCTTTACAATTGCAAAATTACAATTTTTCCATTGTTCATCGCTCAGGAGCTCAGCATCAAAATGTGGATGGGTTATCCCAACTACCTATTCTGACCTTGGAACCAGAAAAAGAAGAACGCTTGTATAATCTTATTGGATGACTGGAATTATGGGATCAAGAGACTGAAGAGGATTGAGCCTATCTAAAATCAATTACCAAGGATACTATGATTCAAGATGGAGCTTTGTACAAGAAAGTCAAGTCTAAGTGGTTGCCCTTCCTACATCCCAACTCCAGGTTTCACGCTGTAATGGAAGGTCATGAACAAGTTGGTCATAGCAGCTTAAAAAAACTCAAGAATGGTTGAAGACCTGATACTATTGGAACAACATGACCAAGTTCATTTGGGAGACTCTTGACTCATGTCTTACTTGCAAACGTCATGGAACTACCAACCCTACTTATCAACATCAAGTCATTTCCCCAACTAAGGCGTTCAAAGTAGTCAGCATTGATGTTGTAGGGCCTTTTCCTCGAGGAGTGCATGGTCATCAGTATATCATTATGGCCGTCAACCATTTGACCAAATGGGTTGAGGCCATTTCAATTGCTACCCCTTCAGCTAAGACTACAGCCTTATTCCTATATCAGCATATTATTTCCCAACATGGATGTCCAAAGGTCCTTATGTCAGATAATGGGACTAATTTCACCTCACAGCTTATACAGGAGTTATCAAAATTATTTAACACTACTCAGCGATTTGTTGTCCCATATAATCCATCCACAAATGGGGCCATTGAACGAGTTAATGGAACCTTAGTCTCAATTTTAAGGAAAATGGCCTCAACTGATCTGACTCAGGTGGAATTTTTATTTACCAAGTGCCTTGTTTGCTTATCAGATAAGCTATCACCGCATTATCAAGATGTCCCCATTTAAGTGTATATATGGGTGGGATCCTTCAGTCCCTTCTAGTGTTCAGACTATCCTTGAAGAAAGCATCCCAGAAAATTCTGATTTAGTTATGAGAAATTTGGCTGATGAGATTATCCGCCTCCAGGCTCAATCAATGAATTCAATTGAAACCACCACTCAAAGAGAGACTCTACAAGCAATCAACATAAACCAGTCTTACCTGAATATCAGATTGGAGATTATGTTATGTATTATCATTCTTGGCCAGGTGGACGGACTGAAAAGCTGGGAACTAATTGTTCTAGTCCTTATAGAGTTATATTTTGAAAAGGACTAGAATATTCAATTGTTCATACTGATACTGGTATTGTGGTAAATCATATTCATCCTAGGTTTTTAAGAAGTCATCCTCCACTGCAATCAAATCTTGAGGGGGAAGTGTCAGGATTTCACTGAATTTGCATATCTCCAAAAAAAAATCCTCTTCCTCAATTCCCCAACATCATCAGAAGGAGTGAGCAATCTATCACAATCTATAAAAGTTGATGATCAATTGGATCTAATCAACTGATTGTAGATTTGATTGTGCAGAGATTAATTCACTCTGATAGATTATGAACCGTAAAAAAGCCTATAAATATTTCCTCTTTTCAAAAATAAAAATTAGGTCGAGTTTAACCTGTAATTTCTTATTTACTTCATTGCATTTTTGGAGAATCCGCCCAGTGTAACTTTGAGATACAACCTGCCCCATTGGAAGTGTAATTCAAAACTTCCAGAATGACATACCTGATCTGCTTTACCAGGTGGTCAATTTGGATGTCAACGTGAATATTTTAGCTAAAGAAAAGGGGATTGACCCCAAATCATGAAGGAGGTTGCTCAGCCTTATGCTTGACAGATAGCGGAGAAAATCAGATATCTCAAAAAACATGAAGATTTAGTTAAAGTGAAAGTTGAATGAGGCGAATGTTTCCTTACCTATTAGTACAATTAAGAAGTCTTTCCCTGATTTATCCATTCAATTAATTCACACTCTCAATTTGGCAAATAATGCCATTATTTTACTAAGTAAATACTGAGTGTACCTATGCAGAAATTCTAGTCAGTCAAAAAAGAGTATGAGCAATAATTGATAGTTTAGTTCCTATCAATATCATTTTAACCAAATTAGTGAATTAAATGAAGATTTTGCCAGCTTTGGAGCATTGAAATGAGTATGGAAATGCGGGATCAGATTACCATATCATGTGGAGCCTATAATGCACTACTACTTCATTTCAGATTGCTGGTGGTATCAGCTCCTGCCATAGTGTTGGATAATCCAAATTATGATATACTAACAGTATGGAGTTACTAAGGAATTACGGTGTAAGTGTTATTTCAAAGAAAATAATCTGAAGATTTTGGTGCAAACTCTGCCCTTATTATATCATTATAAAGTGATGTACCGCTGACAAAAAGAAATACATTTGTAAACCTGACTTAAAACAATGACATCATGCTCATTCAATAAAAATTAATTAGATCAAAATGGAGTGAAATGCTAACAGAAACTTATGGAGAATAGTAGAATTCCCTAGGGACAAGTGTAAAGAACACTATTCTACCAGAAATGCAAATTATAGTTGATTGGGTTACTATTAAAACTCACAGAACATCTATATGGAGAAGTCAACAGCCCTTGGAATAAATCAAAGATTGAGCCATGGGTGGCACCAGGAATTATTATGCCAGGTTATGGAGAAATAATAATACTCCTAGCCAATATGTATGAACAAACAAGGAAAGTCAAAAATAATCAAGTCATCTCATATCTACATTTGATTCAGACGGCAGAACTTAGGGAACTCTTGCTTTTGGAACATTACCTGAAATGGGATTACCAGTTGATGTTGCTGAGAACATCAGTGTATTGGTTGATAAGGAGCAATTGGCCGATCTATCCAAATGACAGCAAGAGGAGATGCTACAACTGTTTGAAAAATATTGGGTGATATTTGCCCAAAATGACCATGACCTTAGATGTGCAAAAAACATAATATATAAGGTTGACACTGGGGAATTTCTGCTGATAAGGATGCAACCAGTCTGCCAGTCTAGAGCTGCTGAATCTGTGGTCAGTGGAGAAATCAGCAAGCAATTATAGCATGGGCTCCTTGTTCAGTCATCACGTCCATGGGTGATTCCAATCCTAATTATGAAAAATAAGGATGGATCATATTGACTAGTGATCAATTATCGCCAATTAAATAAAATCACTAATAATGACTCTTATCTACTGCCTAGGATTAATGACATGATCAATTGCCTAGGGGAAGCAAAATAGTTTTCAATTATTTACTTGAATTTGGAAAAATGGCAAATTTGTTTTCCAAAGGAAGATCAGAATAATGTGTGATAATTACTGCACAAGGGTTATATCAGCTGACTAGAATGCCTCAAGGATTATGCAATTCATTAGAAATATTTCAGAGAGCCATAGATTCAATACTCTGTGATTTGAAGTTAACTTGCATGATGGTATATTTAGATGATATTAATGTCTTTAGTAGGACCTTTATCGAAAAGTTAGAGCATTTGAATGAAGTATCCAAGCGCCTGGCAACGGAATATATGAAAATTGAGCCAAGAAAATGTCATTTCTTTAAAAAGGAGCTTAAATACTTGGGGTTTTTAATTAACTCCAGCAGGATTGCAGCTGCAATTGATGAAGGCAGAAGCCATCAAGCAGATGCTGATCCTGGAGAGCGTTTGGGACATTCAAGTCTTTCTTTGTGTGCAGATACCATTGCTGATTCATCAAAGATTTTTCTGAAATCACTGAGCCATTATTCCACTTTTAACTGATTCTAAAAAAATCATGTGGAATGATGAAGCCCAGATATTATTTAATAAGCTCTTAAATTATCTAGTGAGTAACCCTGTGATGAAGTACCCAACTTTTAATTGGGAATTTAAACAAATAAATGCCTCATTGATAGAAATTGGCGCCATTTTAAGTCTTGTGGATGATGATAGGGAAGAACATCTGGTGTCCTATGTGAGCAGAACACTGATGCCAGCAGAAAGAGACTATACCATTACAGATTGAGAATGCCTGGCGGTAATCCATGCCTGCAAACAATAACAAGTATATATACATGGGACGCAATTTAAAGTTGTTACTGACCACTCGTTCCTGGGCTGGGTACACAACCTGAAGGAACCAGAGGGCCGACTGGCACGTTGGGCTTTAAAACTGCAAGCATATGTCTTTAAAACTATTATAGAATGGAGCGGTGCCTCAGAATGCTGACGGACTGTTGCAATTTCCTGCCGTTCAAGTTGTAAAATCAGGCTAATGAGATATTTCAGAAGATGATTGAAGGAAAATTGGGGACCACCTAGTGCTAAAAAAAGAAGGGAACATTGGGGATAACCTTAAGAAATTCAGAGCGCGCTAAAGAAAATGATGGAGAATACTAAACTTTGAACAGTCAGCTATGTAAAACGATTGACAAAAAATGGTTTTTGTTCCTTAAACTGCTAGAACAATCATTGATCCAAGCTACACATAAAGTCATCAGCCATGGTGGCCTAAGGATGACTATGTATAATATTTGTCATTTTAGTTACTGGGGGTCAATTAATTGCGACGTTGTGGTCTATATGGCCTGTTGTGTGGAGTGCCAACTCCACAAGCCACACAAGAATATAGCAGGATATTGAATAGTATGCCCTGGTTGTGCATGGCACACAGTGCCCATAGATTTTATGGGACCGCTGAGTGCCAATACTGAGGGCTTAAAGTACATAATTTTTGCTATAGACTATCTAACTAGATGTAACAAATAAAAGCCTTGAGAAGAGTGGATGCCATGAGCATGGCAAATTTCATTTTGGACCAAGTGGTATACTGGAACAGATGCCTGCAAGTTTTACTAAGTGACAAAGAACCAACTTTATGTCCTATGTAATTCTAAGTTTAAATGAGCTGAAGGGAATTTGAGGAGTAGTGTCCATTCCCTATTGTCCAGAAACAAATAGGATGGTGGAGATAGTAAATTTAACTCTAGCTGCAATGTTTTGAAATTGGTTGCAGGAAAAACTTCCACTTGTTGAGCCAATCTGAGTTCATTTTACTTTCACCTACAACATTGGTTATCATTTGGTGATAGGGAAAATGCAGTTCATTTTAATATATGGATGAAGGGCCACATTATCTCAATTTATATTCCGCCATTTTTCAGCTTAGGGAATGAGTGCCAAACACTTATTAACATGACTGACTAATATAATAGTCTATTTACAATCATAAGAATTCAATGCAATGCTGAAGAGAGGATTAAAGCAAAGAAAATAGATGACAAGAAATGACCAGCGCTGAAAGAATACCATGTGGGAGATAGAGTAGTCTATTGTGACTCCCATAGTTATGATAAAAAACAATTTGGAAGCACTATGATTGGGCTGTTTGAGATTATTGCCAAGTCAGCAACTGATACATATATGATCAAGAACATTGAGGATGGTCATATAGTGAATAGAGTACATGCAAAATACTTAAAGTATTGGACTTAAAAGAAGAATAATGTAAGAAAAAGAAAAAATTTGATAAAAGATAAAATCGTAGATATAAAATATAAAAAGTTAAAACTATAAAGAATATTAAAATAGAAAAAGATAAATGGATTGTATAATAGTATTAATTTTATTTTGACGCAGTGAAGGGCATCAGCGGTGATCCCACCTGCCCAAAGTAATGAGGAGGGGGATGTGATATGACAGAGAAGACCGTTGTTGTCATCAGGGCTAACTTGGGTTATAACTGGGTCCATCAGGAAGAAGTCCTGAGGCGCATAAATGAAAGAGTATCAGGATGGGCTGAAACTAGATCCACCATAGAGGCCCTAAGAAATGAAGTTATTGGTAGGACTGGCTCAGGTTAAACTGAGTCCATCATGAGTAGTCCTGGGGCATTAATACAGTACACAGCAAAGCTTACTGAGAGGATCCTGTGAATGATGAGGATTCATTAGAACCCATCCTAGGGTTGGTACAGGTTGAATGATGATGAGCCATTGTAAACCTGTCCTAGGGTTTATACAGGTTGACCAGTTCATTGTTAGCAAGGATGTTCAACATAGTTCTGATGCGTATGATTCTATGGGAACCATGCTTGAGTGAGGAAGAAGCGAGTAAGAAGCAAATAAGTGGGGCCACATTGCAAAGAGGGTTGAGGGCATTGAGTGCAGGACATACCAAATTCTGCTGAAGTTGTACTGAGGATTAATGACTCTGTCCCAAGGTGGCTTCCTTTCTATATTCATATCTTTCACTAGGTAATATAGTCAAGCATGGGTTATGTAGGGATTCTGATATGCCCATATTACCATCCAATTAGTTTACATATAGCTGATTTTCCCATTAGGGGGTTATATCATCTAGTGGATATGGGAGTTATCATTTTTTTAATGATAACTATTAGTTGAAAAGTATACCAAACAAATATTTATTGATCCATTGGATGTTGATCTGCTGGATTGGTCATTTCTCATCAGGGACTATTACTGACAAATGTATTAACTTAATGATTGAATTGCTAATTAACTGTTTGGTAACTTAATCATAGTAATCAATTGGGTTTTTTCATTGATTGTCTCTGGAATATACTTTAGTTTTGAAACCTCAACATTGCTTCTGAAAGTAACTTGCAGGTTAATCTTTTAGGTTTTTCAGTCTGCGGTTAATGGGTAAAGGTTTATTACCTAATCAGACTGCTAGCCCAAATAAAGTGCTCTGATGAGGTTGATTGAAGTTTGTGGGGATACCTTTTTTAAATCAACCATGAAGAGGTCACAACTCTAGTTGATAATGCAATCTAACTAGGCAAATGAAGATGTCCTCATGAGTGCATCCTCAGAGGGCTAATCCATCATAAATGGCTGCCAATTCCCAATGAGGTACCAACAGAAGAGTTGGTCACCGGATCCTCTATAGATTCCTAACTTCACAGTAAATAAAATAAGATTAAAATAGCGCAATTACTTTATAGTTAAAACTTTTATACATTGGTTTTATAGTTAACTCTTGGGATAATAGTTTAAAGATTTAATATCCTTTGGTTGCAATATATTGGCTATCAAAATCTTTGTGGACTCTTCAATAAGAGAGAAAGGACAATGGCAGAAATTTCTTATTTATTCCAGAGATACCTTCAATTGTTTGAAGGTCAAGCACCTATTTAGCATTGGACTTAACACTCAACATGGTTACTGAGAGAGCTCAATTGATTAATAGTTTTCATATTATTACTACCCATCATTACTTGTTTAATATCACTCTAATCAACGCGGTTGTTAAAAACTTGTGTAGTTTACTGGAGAGCCAAAGCAAGCTACACGCCAGAATATTATATTTGGTACCCAATTCTTAGAGTAATCAGCGCTCAAAAGTTAATAAAGAGGAAGCTAGCAGCCATCCCTCTTGTCACCATGGATGAAATACCCTTGTATTATATGAGAGGTGGGTAATGACATACCCCTTGAAAATCGCGCTAACCCATATCTCAACCACTCATGATTTGGTCCAGAAAATTCAGGCTTTGTGATGGGAGGTGGCGGTGGCTAGAGTCTATGACCAGCATGGAGTGGGCAGAAATTCTTCCTCACAAAAGGTTGTCTCCACCAGATAAAGTTTCACTGATAAGTGTAGGTTGACATCCAGTAAAAAAATTATTGAATCAGATTTGGGCTTAAAAAGCACCAACTGCTATTCTCCTCCATCACCAGCAATCATAAGCCCATCCCTGACAGCTACAGGCACAATAAACCCTTCCCTAATCAATAAGATCTTCCATATGTGGTATGGCCATGGGTGCACCCAGGTGGCTGCCAGACAAAGCATCACCAATCCTCCAAGGGTAATCATGCCAGGAGGAAAAGTCTGTTGACAAAATTTGAGCTTCAGTCAGCTGGCTGGGATGAGGTCAATCTAGTATAAATATAAATTTTATAATGTCAATCAGCTGTAGTCAAATTGCGAATTTATTCCCAACAATGAACGAATTTGGTTCCATTTCCTATTTTTGTGATCTTATAAGGCAGTGGACCCCAACAGGTTCTGCTTTTGCTCCATTATTTTCACAACTTAGTTTGGATAAAAAGTTTAAAAACTAACTTTTTGTTGCAAGTTTAAGAAGTCTGATGGACATTTGATAGCAACGATTTCCTTAAAGTGGGAACTCTGGCTAGTGATTGTGGTTGCCCTGTTCTTTCCCACCCACAATATGGATGGCTATACCAGAGATATTCTGGCTGGTTTTTGGGTGGTAACGCATCCTTAGTGCCAGCGCAATCTAGTTGCTATCAGAATGCTCATGACATAAGGGTGTGCTTAATAGTTATGCTTGATATGTGCCACATGCATATTAAGGTTCTCTTATGGAAGTTCACAATTAAGTTCTTGGGCCCTCACATGGTGGAGGAGGATTTGGCAATGGTCTTTCCAGTTAGCTCTCTCCACTCATTGGAAGCAGCACATAATATTTCATGCTTCCCAGTTGTCACCATTTAAAGGCATTCAGCCTGTAGATCCAGAACCAGCCATGATCAAAGCCTCAGCAGAGCTGGAGGTGGAAATCATACTGGCATCACGCCAATTGTATCATTTTATGCAGTATTTAGTGGCTTAGAAGTGATTCCCTTCTTATATGAACAGCTAGGTTAGTGCCCGCAATTGCACCAAGTGCTGTGAGTTGGTGAAGGCTTTCCACTCCAAACACTTAGATGCTCCCTGCCCTCCACAGAAGGTTGCCTTTATCTTGGTAATCAAACTCCCCCAAGAGCACAAGAATGTTGCACTCATCCAGGTTCCTGGTGGAGTGCTCCACTGATATAAAAAAGGAAAGGTAGCGTAAGTCTTGGGGAGAAACCCCTGCAGCTTAATCAGAAGGAATTTCTATTTTAGACCAAGAAGGGGAGGAAGCCAGTGCCCGTCCCTCTTATCATCATGGGTGACTTAGCCCATGTGGTAGATGAGATGTGCGTGATGGTATACCCCTTGAAAATTGCGCCTCTCCCCCTATGCCAACCACCCATGTTTTGGTCCAGAAAATTCTGGGTTTTTATTGGGAGGTGGCGTTGCAAGAGGCCATTTCCAGCATGGGGTGCACAGCAATTCTTCCCCATGAAAGTTTGTCTCCGCTGGGTCAAGTTCTACTGATAAGTGTAAATTGACATCCAGTGAAAAAATTTATTTAATCAGATATAGGCCTGGGAACCCCAACTCCCATTCTCCTCCATCACCAGCAATCACAAGCCCGTCCCTGACAGGTAAAATCAAAACAACCCTTTCCATACTCAATGGGAATTCCAATATGTGTCCTGGCCATGGATCACCAAGTTGGCCACTGAACAAAGTGTCGCCGATCCTCCAATTGGAATCACACTAGAGGAAGGTTTGGTGAAAAAGTTTGAGATTCAGTTATATGGTCAGGATGAGGTAAATCTAGCATAAAAGGAAATTTTAAAATTCAATTAGCCATAATTGAATCCCAATTTTTTTCTAGCAATGAATGAACTTGGTCCTATTCCCTATTTTTGTGAGCTTACAAATCAGTGAAGCCTAGTAGGATTCACTGTTGCTCCATTTTCCTCCTTTTTTTGCTTTTTAAATTTATAAAAAACTTAAAATCAAATCTTTGTTGTAAGTTTAAAAAGTCCACTGGACATTTGATAGTAATGATTTACAATTGTGGTAATCTCTGGCTAGTGATTTGTGTTTGCCCTGTTCTTTTCCCATTCCACAATATGGATGGGTGTACCAGAGGTATTCTGGCTAGTCTTTTGGGTGGTAACTAATCTTGAGTGGCAACGCAGTCTAATTGTTATCAGCATGCTCCATAATAGTTAAAACTTAAAACACTTCTCCCTTTTAGAGAGAAATGTTGTTTTCAAAGGCCATATATATTGGAGGTCTCTACTAGTGAAACATGTGAGGCTAAGTTACTGGACTCCCCTTCAGTTGGGGTGAGAAAAGTACAAAGAAGAGCACATATTGCAGGATTAGAGGCAGCAAGTGGAGCCTGCCATACCCAAGAGTCCATTGACTGGCTGTTTATGTTTCTTTGAGATAACATTCTGAGAATGTCAAGCCAAAGGAGGGCCTAAACCTGATTGAAGTATTCATTTAAATAGGACACCCAAAGGTGTCCCACTTGACTGGGTGCAAAGAACTTATAGAAGACTTGGAAGGAAGAAAACGTGAGTTGCAAGCTTCCAGAAGGCGTCTTAAACCTTCTCATAAGTTCCAAAATTTATGCTGGTTTCAAAAAATAAAATACATAGTTAGATGCACTGGGTGAAATATGACGCAGCAAGTCAGCGCCAAGAGGAGGAAAATAAGGATTGCTTATTTTTTAAATTGATATGATCTTTAGAATAAATAGAATCCAATGCCTGCTAAATTTCAATAATAGTTCTGAGGTAGGTTTTTAAAATTTTTACAGTAGGTGTAAGTCTTGATGTGGCGCCCCTACAGCTGGATTGAGAAGCTTTCTCTTTTTGAAAAGGGGAAATCAGCAACCTTGAGCCCTCCCACTCTGCTCTGAGAAGGACCTGTCCCATGCCATAGATGAGCTCTAGGTCTGCACCCTCCTGTAAAGAGGGTAAGGGTGCCATGACCTACTGCAGCCCTGTGCCTGAGTTAAACTTACCTCAAAAAGATTTCTCTCATGTGTCAAGATATTTTTTGACTGTGGGAGCAGGGATGCAGGGCCCAGGCCACCCAATCCCCACTCAAACCCAGCCCTAAGTTGCCATCAGCCAAGGAGTCACCTTCCACTAACCCCAACCTTACCTATCCAGAGCGCCCCTCCCAAAAATGGTCCCAAGACTGGTTTGGTTGTTGAGGCAAGGAAAAAACAAATACAAAGCCTCAACAGCCACTCCCAGCATCACCTCTTTCAACTGTCACCAACTCCAAGCTGCAACTAATCAAACTGATTAGTTGTAGCTTGGGGGCCAACCTCTGAGCTTGTCCTCAGCGCTGATCATTATTTTTTGTGGCTCAGCTTTAATTTGGGCTCAAACCCATTAAAAACCAAAAAGTTATGCTCTCCTTTAACCCATTTTCAATTTTTTGACTGTTTGACTTTAAATTAAAGTTATAAGTTGCTCACCCTAATTTTATGAAAATTAATTTTAAAAGTTTAAATCTGGAGTTGAAGCAACCATTGCAGCCTTAAAAGGAGACAGCTGAGCCTAATTTGGGTACAGAAAATTACAATTTCACTTCCTCAAGCATACAAAAAGGGTTTGCCAGCTGTTGGGGCCAGTGCTGGTTAAATTTTTAAAATTTCTCAAAGTTAAATCAAACGTTATTCTCCAACCAAAAGTAAAAAATATAGCTTGTGCTTGCTCACCCAAACATATCTACTACTGTGAGCAACCTAGCTTGACTTTCCCCTGGAGGCCTACAGATCTCCTAGGCCTGAGTTCTACCCTTGTCTGCAGCTCAGTTAGAAACCACCACTTGGGGTTATCAAGTCTTTCACATCATTTATACTACCCTCCTTTCTGAAGTTTCTGCTCTCTCTGCTGGTCCTGCCGAAGGCCCATAACTAATAATTACTGGAACGTTGTAAACATCTCAGACTCCCTTTTCATATGGAGCTGCCCAAGCTAGATTCAAAGTTTCCCTCACAACTACTTTTAGTATATCTGTGGGGGCCTTTGGTATGTTTTTGAACGTGTATTTCCCTCCCCATTTATCTTGATCCTCAAATTATGAGTTGTTTGAGTGGCTTTGCCCCTGGAATTATGGGTGCTGTTGTGATTCATTGGAAATCTGAGTCTGCATTCTGGTCTAACTTTTCTTAGCTGATTTGCTGACAGCAGGGCCTAGGCAGGTCTGAAACTACCAATTTTATGCAGGAAGGGCAGATGCCCTTCTGTGGGCAGTAAAAAAGAGATGCCAAGCAGTGCCGCTGTCAAAATAAACAATAATTCCATGGTGAGGAGCATAGTGACCATGGCAAACAGCCAACACAATCTGTTACTGCTAAGAAAAGATCCTACATGTAAAAATATTCATACAAGCCTGATAGTAGAGTTAGCTGCCTAATATCAGGAGAGTTTCTGCAACTTTCCAGTTCCCAGATAAGTGATTGGTAACACTCAACCAGACACCCAGAGAACAACCCACTAGGACACAAGAGAACAAGACACCATTAAAGGTATCAAAACCTATATGATTAGAGATCAGTGAGAGGGGGTTTATGTAAAAGTTAAATGAAAGGTATATCTCAAGATACATTAAAATATAAGAAGGTTTATTAGAAGATGATTAACAAGGATATTGGTCACACAATATGACTCTAAGGGAGGTGGACTAACATCAATTCACTGGGGGACTGAGTCAGATCTGGCCAATAGGATCAACTAACCATCCCAAGTAATCCCAAACCTTGAGTAAGCCCAACTTGAGTTCTAGAATTCAATTGAGTATTGCCAGATTGGGAAATACTGTCAAATGATTGGGACTTAAATTCCCATTTTCTGGCCAAATGTAATGGCCCACCATGGTTGATTATATGACTAGTACACTTGAGCGCCATTGAAGTAATGCTGGCCAGCCTATCATATGAACCCCTAGATCCAACATGGGCAAACTTGGCCCTTACCCATAGTTGGTCTAAGGTATGCTTTAGGTCAGGAAGGTTTGTTAACTTGGTGCCCTTGGCTCTGGTAAGCTTATCCTTAAACTGCAATCTGTTCCCACAATTATATCATGGGACATGGCAACAACTATTTCAGGAACTGAAACCATAGTGGTATCCCAACCCTAAAGGCTGCTTCCATGATGCCAATCACCAAGCACTGGTGCACCAACTTGCCTGCATTGAGTCTAGCCCTCAGAGAAGGACACATTTTTACAACTAATTCCCCCATTTTCCCCTGAAAGCTCCATTTGCAAGTCATCCAAACAGCTATGCCATGTGCACTCTAGATGCTCTCCTGAATATCTGGATACTTGCTCTGGAAGCCCAGTTTAAATTTTATTAGCCATTTCTCTGACAAGAAGCCAACCCTTATGTGCATGACATTGTATTTGAGTAAATCTGATCTTGTGATTTTCAATGATTTCACCTCACACAGCCCTGGAGGATGAAAATTCAGACCTCCTAGAGATATGATTATTGGAGCAGCAGCTATGATCACACCTCCTGGATCTCTGAAGAAGTACCCATTTGGAGCCTCATTTTATATATTTTCACAAACCCAATGCCCACAAAGCTGTTAATTATAAACGCATCAACCTTGAACAATAACTTTTGAGGCCCAAATTAAAGAAAATTTTAGTTTTTTCAGCCAAAAAATATGAGGTTGAAACTTTGCAGTTGGTATAAAGATGTCTCCCATCAAAAAATAATGACCAGGGATTAACCGCTGCCCTAAACTTGATTATGGCTCACCAGCTCACTTTACACATAGGGTTGATGAAAGTGTAGCAAATTCTAGAGTATGCCTTAGCATCTAGAGTGAGTTGCATAATTCCACTGAGTCAATTAAGGTATATGCCAGCTCCCCTCCTTTTTCATTGCAGCTGATAGCTTTCACTGAATAAAGTTCATGAAGCTCCAATCACTTTTGGTTATTTCTTTTGATACTGATTGATATTAAACCTTAAGGCAGGCATACTGATTGATATTCTATATTGATCCAGAGTATCCTAGGCTGACGGGTGGAAAGCTTATATCCTGTTATCTTTGGTGACCTACCCTTGTTAACTGGATATGTTGATCTCCTGCCGCTCTTTACCTATATAACATTAAGTGGAAATAGCAGATATTACTGCTCTTAGTATTGTCAGGGCCATTATCCCTACCCTAGGCCTCTAATGACGTGTAGCTATAGGCCTTAAGTGCCTAAGCTAACTGGTACCACTAGATTATAGAACACTTCCATACGGAATACCTAAATATATCACGTGCAAGTTCAAGTTAGTAAAAGCTCCAACCCCACTTGGGTACGACACTTGTAGAATTAAAAAACAGATATACGGTCAAGAATAACATGATTACTTTAAGAAATCTAATTTTAAATCACAAGCGATAGTAGATAACCAAACAGGGAAGTATAATATCTATTTATAGAACAGAGTAGCCAAGTACTAAATACCTAGAAAGGACCTTATGTAACTTTAAAGTGATCTATAGTTAATGAGACTGAATGAACGAACCAGAAAAATGCTTTGGTAGTACAGACTAGACGCCCAGTAATAAAACGCTGCTACTCTCACTTGGGCAGCAGCCAGGGATGCATCAGACATGAGCAAAAAAGCCTATAAAAGTATACAAGCCATCGACTGTAATTTGGTGCTGCACAAAATCATCATAAACGTGCTCGCCAGGAAAATAGAGAACTACTATCAGGTTCTACGAAAAGGATAACATGAGAGCTAGGTCACTTAGCTTCATCTCTACTCGTTATTATAAGTTCCTAGATATAAAATGGATTGAACGCACAATAGAAAGGAAATATAGGTCTAGACTCAGTTGAACCGTTCAAATGTAATCACACAAGGTAAGGTTTGTAAAAAGGTTGGTAACTGACCAATATCTCCATAAAAAGTTATATTAAAGCTGTATGGTCCTTATCTTTAACTTTTGATTTTCTTATAATACGCTGCGCAAGGGGATTAAGTTCGATTATCTCAGCGTGCATGTAATCACCAGACAAACCATTGAAAGAGTTGATTGGCCATCGATGTTATGATTTTTGACGAGAGCGATGCGAAGTTCAGCGTGAGACAAAGTGGCCACTTTGATGAAACCCGAAACTGTCGATGACTCATGGTTTTGGATTGGCTACTCCACCTTATTAGAAGAGATTCGATCTTAAGTAGAAATCAATTCAAAGTTAAATCTTGATTATCCTATACATTGTAACATGCAATAGAGTCAATGATCTCAGGGATCCACTGAGCGAAAATTAATCCAGTTTGTCTTTGAAGCTATTCATTCATTTGCAACCGACTAATTTAATAGTGCTAATTTATATGGAGGCTATGAATGGTTACTATATTTGAAGGATGGACAAATACGACTTCATATTCCTAACGGGCAAATCAATACTATCTCAGTCGGGCCAAATTTACAACCAATCATATTAGATTGATATCCAATAGTGGAATGGGTAGGGTCGCACCTGACCCCTTCAGGACAACCTAGGGCATTAGTACCCTACGTATAAGTAAGGGGGCATGCGCACTAAGTTGGGCAGCAGGTTTTGTTCAGCAGTGTAGTAACGAGATATGCTCAAGGATATTACTAAGCCAACATTTGTGAATGGTGCACTGTCGCCCATCGTAAGCTCTAGCCAAAAAAAGAATCCAGACATGCTTGCCTCGCATTCCTTAGATATGCGGCTGGTGGTTAATAAGCCCCCAGCTCTCGCTCGCGTGCCACACTCCATGCCGGCGACCCCTGGCCTCTCACCTGACCTCGCTTCCCCCTTCGACTTACCCGAGGAACGAGAGTTGGCCACGCCCACCTCCACTTCCCCCAAATCTGCGGATTTTTCCCCTCTATCAATTTGCACCACCGCTTTTTGAGGTGCGTGGTTATCAAGCCCTTAAGCGATTGGGGGCTGGAGCCTTCTCGGAGGTTTTCCTCGCCCTTTCCCCTCAACCTGTCGCGTTAAAAATGATTCCCAAATTTAAACTTACTCCCGAAGCGTTTGAGAGGGAGGTCGAGGTGATGCGCCGCCTGCGCCACCCCAATATCGTTGAGTTGCTGGAAAGCTTTGTTACGGATGAGCACTACGTACTGGTACAGGAGTACGTTCCGGATGGCGACCTATTTTTGCTAGCTCGCGACCGCACCCAACTGTCCAGCGATGCTATTCTGCAGCTGTTTCGCCAATGCACTGAAGGTACTTTATATTCGCGGTAGGTTAGCTAATCGTCAGCCATCGCATATATGCATGAGCAAGGCTTCGCCCATCGCGATATCAAACTTGAAAACTTTTTGGTCGACCGCAGGTCACTGACGTACGGTGTGCCCACCATCAAGCTATGTGATTTCGGATTTGCTACCCGGTGCGAGCTCACCACGCGTGACGTGGCCAAATGCGGTAGTGATGAGTACATCGCGCCCGAAAACATTGTTCTCAGCGAGCGTGGGCACGACTTGAGGGCGGGAGATATCTGGTCTCTCGGCATCATATTGTATGCGCTGTTGGTGGGACACTTGCCCTTCACTTATGATACCCCCCAGACCCGCCTCCGCATGTTCCAACGCATTGCCACTGGGGATATCAAATTCCCGGAAGCGGACACGCCGGGTGCCCGGTTGTTATCCCAGGACCTCAAGCGGATGGTTCTGGGTTTACTAAAGCAGAACCCCCGCCAGCGCACCCCTCTCACCAGCATCTTCCCTTCAGAAGCCTAGTAGCATGTATTTTTGGTCAGCCGCGCTGATATAGAGCAATTAACCGACCACCTTAAAAGTAAATTTTACCCTAATTCCCTCTCAAGTTTCATCTCCCAACTAGAAATTCGCTAATCTTTTCACTTCTATCATAAACGTATTCTTCGGGTTTTAATTGCCACCTATTAACCTTCTGATTTGTGTAGTATTACCGATTTTTTCGATCTCTTTATCGAACTACTTCCGTTCCAACCGCCTTGACGAACGATTTTTTTCGTCAGTCATACTTTAATCAATCAGGTTTGTTTGACTATCGATCCGAACTCCACTTAACCCGAACCTTCTTAGATCGGTAATATTACAACCCACCAATCAGACTAGTTGAAGTCCATTCGAACTCGAAAGTTCAGTTAATCCAAATCGATTGGTTGGTTCAAGATCTTTGAAGCGATCTACGAGCTCAAGTTCACCATTTAGAACCATGGTTAAGACATGATTCAAAAAATTAAATTGAAGGCGAAGGGCTAGGAAAATAAAGGCTTCCATAAATTTAATCTAGTAGTATTAAACCTACATGTTCTTCAATATATAAACTAAAAGTTGGTGCGCAGATCGATTCATCTAATAATTTATTCGAGGTGAGTCGACCTTGGGTCAAATATATGTACTGATTTGATAGTGAGTGAGATATAGGAATGGAGGATAAAGCCAAGTACTGGGTTAAACCCTTCTTGCCTTTATTCTGATAGGCTAGGATTATATGATCTAGCTTTGCTATTCGCTTGGTCAGACCAAGGCATGGAGTGTGAATCCATATGAATTGTTATCTCTTAGCGCAGAAATACTAATTTCTAGCATAACCTGATTCGAACCTGCATTGTGGGGGGCAATAGTAGGGTGCCATTACCAATATACTAAAACCTCCTTATACATCTATTAATAGGCTTCGGGAGGTTGTATAATTACAACCTTTTCATCTAATTAGAGCCCTCGTCATTAAAGGTTAAAGCCAGCAATTAAATTTTAGCCCAAGTTGATAAACGTGAGTTATTTAATGTTAGCAGTTTTTAAAAAGCTGGATAATTTTAATATGATATTTTTAAATTCAATATTGATCAAAATTTCAAACTAATTTTATTCCAAAGTCCCCAATTGTGAAACTCACAAGCTTTGTCAAAGGGAGAGTTTGAATCATAAATCTTTGACTGCCAGACATTTAGCTAAACAATTTAGAAAATAAAAGGTTCTAGAATTTTAGCCTTGCTTTTCTAAAATTTTGCCAGCTTACACCTTTAAAAATGTACTTGATAATTAGCCAAATGACCACCAATCACTTGGCAACCACCCCATTTAAACTATTTTAATTTTAATTTTATTTGAGGTGGGCTGACCTGGGGATGATACCACACTGATTAATGGGAAATCGAATGAATGGGAAAGAGGATAAAATCTAGAAAACCTCCATGTGCGGCGTATGATAGGCCAGGAACTCCATGGACCGCCTTTGCTATTCGCTATCTCGGTTCAGGGCATTGGTGCGCAACGCCAACACAGTCATAATCGTCCCCTACCCAAAGTTCGTACCAGAATTGAACTCAGGGAGGCAGTGGTAGAGGTCCCTTTCTACCACTGGGGTATCCTCCCCTACCCCATTTAAACTATTGAACCAACCAAATATCAAACTACTCAGCTGTAACAATACACCAATTATCATTAAAAGCACATAAAATTCACTTTTTACATGTAAAACTTTTAAGCTATAAAAATTAAAAAAATTATGGTGGAATATTGTATTGTCATCCAAACTTAGTAACTGTGTAAAATTTCATCAACAGGTTATGCCAAGAAGTGTGCTAAATGAAGGGTATAATATTTTGACACAAACAAGATTGTGAGTTAAAGAAAAGCACATAAAAATAATTGGTGTGTAGCAATCATGAGGAAATACTTGGTACAACCACTCATGAAAATGCTATCAATAGAAAGAGTAGGTCTTTTTTAGCACTAGTGGTACTTAGAAAGAGCAGGTCTTACTCTACAAGAATATACAATAATAAATGGTTCAGTTTTAATTATTTCATAGGCCCCAAATGAGATATGTCTAGGAATAAGTGCCTGAAGCTTGACTAAATTTCTTAAATGACTTACTTAAAACTCACAATATACCCAAAAATAATTTCATTTGAGTATATAACCATATTTCCAATCCTCCGAACTAATCCTTACTCCCATTTCTGCGCTCCTCAGCTATAGTTATTCTAGTCAGTGTGCCCATAAATCTAAACTTATCTTTATTATTTCATATCTTAAATAATAATGCTTTCAGTATAGATTGTACAGTAATATACTAAATAAGTATAGCTACACTTATCAGAAAAATGTCTGCTAAATAAAACCTGGCTTACATTGCAGATACTCAAGTACTCACAACATCCAAAAGCCACAAGATACCATAATTATGAGGATGCAGGAGTAAGGCCTGTCAGTAGAGAGATAGAGAAAGTGTTGATTAATAAATATGGTCACTATGCTAACAATTAAACACACACAGGCACCATGCAAACTCTTTTCAGCAACTGTGTGCTAGAGCTTAACCTAGTTAAAGGTATTTCTGAGGAGAAATATACCTTGCATATATCATCAGACAATATTTGGGATTTAAAGGCTTAGTATTTTATGAGACATAATTATTGGGTTTTGTTTGCTTCCCACCTTACACTTCTCATTTAACAGGGGCTTTCTTTGTGAGGTCTTCATCATTATATTCATTGATAACAAAGCACATGCCACTCACAGTAATAAGCATTTTAACTAAAATTAACATGAGGTTGAGCAAAACTTGGTGGTTGGTATATAAGAGCTGCTTCTTGAGCCTCCTGAAGGCCTACACTGGTGGCTGCAAGAAGGGACAACACTAGAAAAATAACCACTATCAGAACAGAAAGAATATAATGTGGCTCCTCTATTTCCTTAATGGATAAACTTTAGCAGGTGGGATTTTTAAGGTTTAATGCATAAAATAAAGGATTTAAATGTTGTATTATAAATTATTAAGCAGTAAATAACCCAACAACCTAGAATGTGCAGGCTGGTGGATATTATACCAAAAGAATGGGGTGAAGGATTTGACAAATTTGAATGCATAAAAATGGGCCTGCACAGTTATTTAAATAATACATTTTAGAATTAATCATTCTAACTTTAAAATTTGTTCAACTTCAATTCAGTGTTAACTGTCCAATTATATCCCAAAATCCATGGCATCTGTTGACATGTTTGAAGCCCATTATATGTAATTTTTGTTAGACTCTTGTTAGTGATAACTTTTCTTAGTAAATTATTGTCACCTGGGGTTGCCTCAGGTATCAGTTTTTAATACAGACAATGGTGTTTAGGTTGAATGTTTCATTAGAGAGGGGAATTGCCTTAGTGGATCTTAATTTAACCATACTTTCTAAATCTAAATAGAGTTGTTTGATCTTCTGAACACAATGCTCTGAAAAATCAGTAACAATGATGGGTTTAGATCTAAAAGTAGGTTGTGGGGTTTGGTAGGACAAACAGGGAGGGGCAGCCGCCACCCATCTCACATATAGGTTGTGCCTTATATCAGTAAGCTTGCTGAGAAACAAGTCTCTGAGGTTGGTGCCCTTCCTGGTTCTAAAGGGGTGAAAGGTCCTTGTAAGGCTTTCTAGTGCCTTCCACCCTCTGTCTTCCAAGACTGCTCCTATTCCTCAAACTGCCTAGTGGTTTGTATGTTGAGAAAATTAGGCTCTTATGCAGAGAAGTCCCTTAGCTACACAGATAAAATGAAAATTTTTTACTCTAGGTAAGTTCTTATATACCACTACCCCCTTTCAAAATTTTCCCACGTTTCCCAAGTTTCCCAAATCCCAGAATCCAGTTTAGTTTAGCTTTCATGATAGTATTCTTAATTATATATATATATATATATATATATATATATTATTTACCATCTACCAATTATGGATCTCCATTCTATGTAATCCACCAATAACCCTTTTTCTTGTGCCAATCAAATGATGGGCTGCTGCAGATGGAGCGCATCTCAATCTGGAAAATGGATGAAAAGATTCCTTATCTTAATTATAGAGCAGCCATCTTTATGGCATGTCCCATTATCTCTCCCAACCCCAATTATTGCAAAATTGTAATCTGACCCCTCCATCAAATGCATAAACTTAGGAATTTGCTTCACAAGAAGAGGATACAGAAACTAAAAAAGCTTGGTAACCCCCAAAACCATTTCTTTTATAAAGCAGGTGCCCTCAAAAGTGAGGGACTGGCCTATTTTGTTCTCACTTTTTCCCAGTTTTTTTTAAAAAGCTTTTCAGTTCCAATTATGTTAGGCTTCTATTTTCTTACAGCATTTTAAGAATTGTTGAGAATTTAGTTCAATTTGATAATTCAATTGCCTCTGATTATTATAATTTTTAGGATTTCAGTATTTCTAAACAATTTAGCTTAAAAAATTATAATAAAAATCTGCTTATTTTGCTGGGGATGAATTGCCCTAGAGATTATGAGAGTTATCATAAGGTATGATAACTATTGATGGTTTTTATTTCTAATGAGATATTAATTAATCCATCAGGATTCAATTATGCCAGATTACTGATGTTCTGTCAAGGAGGATCCCCAACAATGTTTTACATATGGTTCAATTATCAGTTCAACAAAAAATAATTCAATTATGTTAAATAATTTAATCAGAGTTTGTTGTCAATTAATTAAAATTTATTGTTAGTTGCTAGGCGTTATCATTACTTTTGATAGCAACCTGCAAATAATTCTTTTAGGTAATGTGACATGCTGTTAATGGGGAAAAGGTTTCATTATCTAAGCGGGTTGCTAGCTTAATAATGACAATATGCTGGGGTTGATCAAAAGCATTGAGACACAATCTTTGATTCAACATAGAAGGGTCATATTCTGTAACAATCAATATTGATTTAATAAATATAATTTGACTTAGGTTCAGATTTTCTAAATCCTGAGTCAAATTATTTGAAGGTTTTTTGGTTGTGGTTTGGTTTGGGCGCTTTGCTGTGCCTCACCTGAGCCACTTTTTAGGCTCACAAGAGCTTAAAGATGGTGTGGGAGTGGCACCCCATAATGGTGACCTTTAAATGTCATGCCTGCGCATTATGAACTTCAGTTCAGAATTCTCTCTATGGTGTTTTCACCCCAAGCATATGTTACTCCTAGGCTTAAAGGCCACCATTACCTTGTATTATCTGGCAGGCTATTGTAAGTCCTGGGGAACATCCTCTGGGTGTCAATCAGGCCATTTTCCCATTTCCAAGTAATAAGGCACCAAAGAGGATGACTGTACCCCTCGTTACTCAGGGTGATTTTGCTCACATTGTAATGAGCGCTGGTTAACAGCTCTCCCACTTTGGATACCACTCCAGATACCCACACTTTCCTCAGCAGAATTGCTATGAGGAATCAGTGAAATCTGCGCTGAGATCACCAAAATGAAATTAATTGTAACCAATTTGAGTGGCAATCAGCCCAATGATCAGATTTTAAATGGTCAAAAAGGTAGGAAGACTGATCTATCAACTGGAATGCTTGACAGTTTTAATTTGGTTAACATGATAATCAAAAAATTTCCCCCCTCCCAAATCCATTGGGCATCACCCCCAATGGGCAGGTAATAGCACCAGACACCATTGACGAGGTTTCAAAGCTTCCTGCTGACAAATTGGGTGTTGTGCCTGATGCAATGCCACCAACTGAATAAATGGCCCAGCGACTGAGCATGGGTGGGTTGGGCATCCCAAACCTGTTACCAACTAAATGGGCCCACCCCTATGTGGGGTGGCCTTGGGGGATTCCTGCCACTCGTCGGGATAAAAGGCCATTGTGCCAACCATCAGAAATGTAGCAGAGCCTTGGTTCGGACATTTGAGGTTGAACCAACAGTGACTCAGCCCATGTAAGTCTCAGGAAACATCCTTTGGCTCTCGATCAGGTCATCTCTCATTCCCAAATAAAAAGACACCAAAGAGGATGGTGGTACCTTTCATCACTCAGGGTAATCTTGCTCATGTAGTAGATGAGCAATGGGTGATAGCTCGTCCACTTCAGATCCCACCCCCAATGCCCATACTTACCTCAGCAAAACTGTTGTGGGGAATTAGTGAAATCTGTGCTGAGATTACCAAATTGAAATCAGTTGGATCTAATTTGGCCGTCAATCTGGCTGATGCCCAAAATTCAAATGGCTGTAAAAGCATGAAGAATGAGATATTGGCTGGATCACTTGACGGTTCCAATTCAATCACTAAACTAGTAGAACAAATATTGGGCGCCATTGATGAGGGTTCAAAGCCCTCTGATAGTAATTTGGGCGTTGTTCCCAATGTGCTGCTGTTGACTGAACAAACGGTTAAATGACCGAGAGTGGGTGGGTTGGCCATCCTGAACCCATTCCCAACCAAATGGACCCATCCCTATATGGGATGGCCTTGGGGGATTCCCGTTGCCCATTGGGCTTAATGCCATCATGCTAACTGTCAGAAACGTAGTTGAGCCCTGGTTGGACGTTTGAGGTCAAACCAACAGAGACTCAGCCCGCTGCCAAATTTTGTGATGTCAGTTCCCAAAAAATAAACCTGCCCATTCCCAAACAATTTGCTGGTTAGGTCAAATTTGTGGGCCTCAACCCCATCCTGTCACTACCCAATTGACCACTATTTAATCAGTTGCATAGCACTGAGAAAATTGTTGGTCAATTTTCTTACTTTCCTTTCCAAATAAAATTTTACCTAAAAAACCAATTTTTTTTATTTTCCATTCTGACCGCATCCCAGATGGCATTTCCCTGATGGCCCATCGCTCCACACTCCAGGTGGGCTTTACCAATTCTTTTGGTCACTATGACTCCCTCCATCACCAATTGGGCCCAGCAAGTCTGACACTTTTTGCTTTACAACCCCGCTCTTTTGAACTTCTAGCAACAATACATGGGGATCTTATGGCCCTATGTCCATCAATGGAAAGAAAGAATCCATCTCCTTATCGCCCCCAATGAGATGGCCTCTCAAGCCAAGAATCTCATCAAAACTATCCCAGCAATCCCACCTCTAGCAGCTAGAACCACTGATTTGAGAATGGGTTCAGTGTGGTTTGTCATAGGGATACTCCTCACCCTGTTGTTACAACACCACTTTGTGATATCACATTTCCCAGCTCCATATAAAGTTGTACGGTTGGCAATGCCTCTGGCATTCTGGCTTGCTTTTTGGGTGCTCACACATCCCGACTGGCAGGCCAGTCTAAACTTCTTCTGCCATTTCCATGTCAGCCCACCACTGAATTTTGTGATTTCAGTTCCCAAGGAACAAACCCACCCATTCCCAAATAATTTGCTGGTTAGGTCAAATTTGCGGGACCCAATCTCAGCTTGGTTTCCCCCAAATTGACTACTATTTAATCAGTTGCATTGCACTGAGAAAATTGTTGGTCAATTTTCTTTCTTAAATTTTCCATTAAAAACCCTTCCCCAAAAAATTTAGATTTTATATGTTAAAAATTAAGCCGCCTTATCCAACAACGTTCTTGTACCCCTTGGGGTTAATGGCCATGTGCATCTGGTACTTTATTTTGCGCCTATATGAAATTCTGGCTCACCAGCAGATATTGGTGGAACTCCTTTCTGGTTCCATATTCTTCATATCAACAGCAGTGCCTTGGGCATTCTGGTTTGTTGTTTGGGTGCTTTGGCACCCTGACTGGCAGGCCAGTCTAATTCTTACTTGATGTTCACCTGACCTAATTGACCAACCATTATTTAATAGCCATTTCCGCCTTTCTCATGTGGATTGGTGAAGCAATGGTCCCTTCTTTCCAGCTTAACCAGGTTGTAAAAAAGATTATCTCTGTCTACATTAGTCCAGTCCCACCCAAAACTCCAAAACCATACCCCATAGTTGCCATGGCTATTTGCCCATTGGTTTCCCCTGACACCACCACCATCTCTTTGGTATCACTGGATTCATCCACAACTACCAATAAAGAGAACTACGCTTACTTCTTAGTACCCATGAAGATTAGTGTTGGGTCCCATCACATCTCCTTTGAGGCCCTGGTGAACATGGGAGCTGCAGGAAATTTTATGAGTGTAGAACTGGCCCAGAAATTGGAACTTGCCATGGATGCAGGTCCTTTGGTGATGGTTGCATCATCAGCCTCCCAAACCTCATACCTGGTACATCACCCAGTCACATTTTCAATACACCAATTCAGCTTCTGCGATCAGTTTTCAGCCATGCTGAACTTGATGTTTCCAGTAATCTAGGTGTGGGATGGTGGCACCAACAACATGTTAAGATTCACTTAGAGTCTAATATGTTGTCATTTACCAATAATCATTTGGAGGGCGAATTTCCT
>JAKSZP010008566.1:0-42286 GCA_022478985.1 Massospora cicadina | reverse complement strand
CTATTTTGCATCTTCCTCAAAATCATGGGGGAAGTTTGGGATAGGATACCCTCCACAAGGGTTCCATCGCCCTATGAAGTTGCTGGTGGAGTAGGGTGTTGGCAGGGGCAGCTGCGGCCTCAACTGCCATTTTATTTAAGGTTTTATAAATTAACAAAACTGGGTTTTTCACGGAAATGCAAGAGCACTAATTAAGTGAATCAATAAAAAACTCTTCAAAAGTGAAATCTGGCTTGTTATTACATGGCCAGCCACTATTTGGTTGCGGCTTCAATCCAGTTGATACATTTAAATGGATTAAGCTTTCCAAAAGCTGGGCCAACCACCAGAATTGGAGCATTGGCAGGAGCTGATTGATTATATACAGTTGATCATGGCAGCTCAGTTGAACTGTCTCAGCCACTGTTTCAGAATTCTGTATTTAGGTCAAATTGTTCAATTTTTTTAAAAAAATAAATTTTGATTGGCTGTCGCCTTGGAAGTGGTGCCAGAATTTGCTGAGGGTGAGAATGGGAAAATCAAGCCCCATTTTAAGATTGGGGCAAACTGGCTGCCATCCCCAATTCTGGAGGGAAGAGAAGTGGAAGCGGTAGAGGCAGAAACTGTAGGGCACTTGCTTTTAAGTGATCAAGCTCAAAGCACAAAAGGCAAATGGCGTGGCCATTTTTGACGCATGCCCAGAAAGGGTGATCAAGGAAAATCTGATTACAGTGTGGGGGGATTTCAAGATGGGAATAATGATGAAATGGGTGGATTGTCACAAAGGCGGGAGGCCCTTCCAGATGATCCGCCCCATTCAGAACCACAAACTGCAACATGGGGTCTGAGTGAGCCTTAGTTAATTGGTTCCTAAATCTGCATAGGGGAGCTCGAGATGTTTGCAATTTCTGATAGCTAGTTCAGTTGAAAGAACTTCTGACTTATAATTTTGAACAAGTCAAAAAAGGAACTCAGGAAGCAAGTCAGTTCCGTTCAAAATGACTGACTAGTATCAGACGACTTTGCTTTAAGAGGCTTAAAAATTATATTAGGATTATCTGCAAAAGGAGCCAAATATAGCAGAGTATTAAGTCCAATTTAGAAACCAATGAAAGAGGAAGAATCTGCCACAATTCATTTGATATGGTCGCTATTCTGCTTCTACTCCAATGTTGTATTCCATGGTCCACCAGCTAAAGCGGGCGCCAGACAAAAGTTTCCCCAAAGCTACCTCACCTTCTGATAAGCTTCCTAGGCTGATAACTTAGGGGCTATATTAAGAATTTTTTTTATTTCTTATAATCCCTTTATTTGGCTCATTTGCAAATAAAGATGCATGGTGGCTCCCCTTTTAGGTTGGGCACCACTAATGTTAAAAAAGATGGTCGCTATTCTAGTTTCATTTGGATCAGATACTGTTTCCAGTAGTACAGCGGAAGGACTACCTGCATGCGCTCATCTTAGAGTATGGGTCCTAGGGGGACCATAGAAGAGATTTCTCCAAGCAGAACAACTCATTAATTCGAAGAGTTGGGCACCTTCAGCAGAAAGATTGTCAAGATATTTCTGGTATTGAGAGATAGGACTTGACATATGAGCTGGATGATAGGGGGGATGTCAGACATTTTATAATGGTCAACATTAGCCAATTTGGTGTATATTAAGCTCAATTTCTTTTAATTTCAGCGCAATTATTTTCTAATTTATGAAATAAGCTCTTCAAAAGAAAAAAATCAAAAGAATGATATAAGCATATAAGTTATTAAGATAAAAAAAATAAATAAAACACATAATATATAATCATCTTTAATTTTGCTGTGAGAAAGACATTACAGTAGTGACCTCCTGTAAAGATTGAGGGGGGAGATTGGAGAATCAAGGACTCCAAATAAGATCTTGAATATGACAACAAGTTGTATGCCCTGGCCGGGGTGAAACTGGTTTTATGGAACTAGTATTGTCATGAGTAAATTGATTAGACTGGCATGGTAGTGGGTCATGAGGACTGTGCTTTGAGGATGTGGTAGCAAAAAAGAAAAGGAAGAGAACCAATGCCAAAGGTTGTCCTGAGCAGCGTTGTTTGCAGATTAGCTGTTCAAATCCAGGTAAAGAAGTATTTGACTTGGTCTGAGGTGGCATTCTCCTGTCCTGATCCTGTTCTCACTGGAAATCTAGGCAAGAGGGGGGATGTGTTGAGATTTTTTCCCATCTTTCCAGCTTCCTATGTTACCTGCTTGTTTTCTAGAGGATAAGTACCACTACCAAATGAATCAAATATTGGTTATCCTCAAATTTCAGGTTAATAATGTCTGAGGGTTTTTGGGTAATTTACCTGGTTTGGATCCATCGTGAAACAATCTATGCAAATGCTTAAGATATCGTGGGAAGATTTTCTAACAAAATTGGGGCATCTGATAGTTGATCACTAATTAATTATATGGTGTACTGATTGGGATAAGTTAAGTTTCATTTAGACTTATTGTAAATTTAATTAGCAGTTGTGAGGCGAGTGATGTTGCTGAAACTAGCAAATCAATCAGTTTGTTTGCGACCTGCTATAATGGGTAAAGAGTCCCATTACATAAGCAGGTTGCTAGGAAAATTTGGTTGGTTTGCTGTGATTAAATGAGAACATAAGGGGCACTTTTTCTGGATCTTTCCGTTTTTAAGTCTCTGGGATGTCTGATGGAGGAATCCCTAACCTGATGAAGAAGACCATCGCTGGTAGAGAAGACATAGGGAAATTCAATGGCAATGGCTGCCAATTCATGGCTGAGGCGCCAACCAAGGAGCTGAGCGCCAAATTCACTCCTATAAATTCCTTAGCATTTTATAGTATTAAAAAGGCTCCATAAGTAGTAAAATCTTATTCAGGTCTCACCCATCCTGTGTTTCTACAGGTGTAAAGAAATTAATCAGCAAGGTGGGCTTAGATCATTGCATGACAGGTAGCCTTGAAAGATATAGGCTTATGTCTCTAGTTACTTAGAGTGAGTAAGAAAACACTGGGATGTAAGAGGTTATCTGATTGAGGTAGAAATTAAGTAGAAGATTGGCGGCTAACTGTTGTTCAAAATCAGCACTTCTTTATCTCTTACAACAGACCATTCTGTCATTGTAAATTGTATCATTAATTTTGACCAAAAAGTTACATGCATATGCAAGGAGATTTTAATCCAAGTACTTACCGGTGCAAGCTAAATGATTAACCACTTAGTTACTAAGCCTTGTCATTAATAATTTTATCCCTTCATATTTTATAAGAAGAGATCCATCAAAAAATCTTCTATAGTAAGATAAGTTCTATTTCAGTTAATTAAATTTGTAGTACAATAATTGTGGACTCTTTTGTGTGTTTTCAAGAGTTGGGATTAAATATCCTTAGAAGAGAAGCAGACCATTGACATGGAACTCTGCCAACTCAGCATGATGAGAACTAAGGCCGGAAACCTCTGAATCTGAGAGTGATTAAGTTCAGCAAGAACAAAGAAGAAGTCCCTAATTGTCAAAAATAGTATTTTGTGGCTTATTACAAGTTTAGCATTGGACAGCATCAGGGTTAATTATATAAACTATGGATAAAAGTTATCATACTATTATTGCTTATATAAATTTATCAAGCAACGCAGATCATGTACATACTGAAAAGTTCAATAAAAGGTGAGAACTATTAGTCAAGTCAGTTTTTAACAATTGGTATGTTTCCATAGGTAGAGAGGTCAATAGTTTCTAGCTTTTAACACTAAATGAGATAGTTTTTTTGGTAAGAAGAAGTGAAAATTATGAGCAGACAGAATCTTCTATTTATTTTAAAGGTAAAAAAATGGTGTGGTTGAAGCTATTGCTTCATATTATAATAGATTTTTAAGTTCATTTCAAAGACCAAAAATCTCCATATTGTTTGTTCATTGCTCATTGGGATCAACCTGTGTAACCCTTATGGCAAATATCTACCCTATTGCCAATTTTATAACAGTGATGCTTACTACAGAGAGTTAATTGAACAACCACAAAAAATAAAAATAAAAATTCTCCACTCACCAGCCATGTTGCATAAGGTATGCATTGACTTGGAATTCTCATAGCACATCACGCCAGCCAAATACATGGAGCTTAAACCTGTTCAGGACACAATGCTCAAGAAGCAAGCTAAGCTCCTTCAAGAGCCTATTAACATAATGAACCACCTTGACAACATGTTCAGCCAAATATGGATCCTTGAACAACAAAACAGGCAACTTTCTAATCGCTTGGACAATACTGTTAAATTACTAAATTACACAAATCGGAAGTTAAACAGCACCTCCCACCCTCAGCGCCCTCATTAGGAAGTAGATGAACAACAAGGGCCACTTGAGAAAAAATTTATTATGATGAATATGAGGCTGGGTACCCAACTTTTCTTTCTCATTGCAAACACTTTTGCAACCTATTCAATTCAAGACTAAATCTAGTTTGATAATCTCATAGAGGAGATTAGTCTTCGCCCATGTCTGGGAGCAGTTGGGCAAGCAAGGCAAGAGGAGCAGGTGGAAGGCCCGCGACCTATAATGTTTGAAAACGCCCCAGAGAATCTGGTGGAATAGAAAAAATCTAAAAAAACTGGCGGTCACAATTTCCCCAGAGATACTCGTGTGGCAAGCACGATGCAACCAGTACATCAACACGCCACACTCCCAGCCACTTTCATCGGTGGAATTTGGAGTCCGTGTGTATCTGGACATCCAAAAAACAGCCTTATGGGAAAAATTTTGTGAAGATGTACACAAAATTTTCCCAACCGCGGTGTACATTGCACCTCACTCCATGTTGCGCGGTTGGCTGGACCTAGGTTTTGAAAACAAAATAACAGCAGATGAGGCTGCAGCAGTGCACATAGTGGTCAACCTCCCCGAAGGGCAACAGGTCATCAAAACCAAATGCACCAGATGGACAAAATCAAACCAAATTTTCCTCACGTTTGACTTTTTGCCTACTACAGTAAAATGTGATTTTTTGGAGCAACACCTGAAAGATGGTCTTGCCATATATGGCGAAATACAATCTTTTGAAATGCAACGTTTCACACTGATGCCACACCTGTGCACCGGCAAAGCCATCGCAGTTCTGACCCCAACTGAGGGGATCACAAAGGACTTAACCCAGATCCCGCACTCCACCTTTATTGACATCTCAGGGCATACCACCCACCCATTCCGGGTAACCGTGGACAGCGCGCCCCCCATTTGCACCCACTGTGACACGTTTGGCCATAAGGTGCATGCATGCCCCATCAAGGAGGGCGTCACATTCCAAGAGCACCCCTCAGCGGCCATGGACAGCGGAGAGGCGCACTACGAACCAACTGCAAGCACCAAGGAGGCTTTCCCGTGGGGAGCACAAGGCTGCTACCTATTGGTAAAGCCCATCTCCCCGCAGGAGTGGAAGAAGGCCAAGCAGGCCTGTAGGGCCGCGGCCAAGGAAGCGGCCAGGGCCACTACCACCATCCCACACTCACAACGCCAGGAGGACATGGAGACCTTTGCGGCAGAAGCGACTCAAGAATCCATCACCCAATCAGATTGGGAGGTCCATGCCAAGTGGGCCACTCAATCCGAGGATCTGATGGGAGATTCGATCTCACCCAATCGTTGCACCCAAGCTCTGGTCAAAACTGACTTGGGACCCATCCCAACTGAAAATTTTTTTTGACCTGCTCGACGGTGCACTGAACTTATCTGCACCACAAAAAATTTGTCCGATGTCGGGAAAAAAAAGTGAAGGACAAAGCCAATGTGACTCTTTCCGCAAAAATTAACAAAAACCCTGATAGCGTTGCTGCTAACACCTGCACTGCTGTGAAAGTCCGTGGGGACCTGGAAGAGGCTGGTGGGCCTGGGGGCCCACCCCCTCACACCTAAGGTGTGATGGGGGAAACCTTCACTCTAGGGATGCTGAATATCGCCAGACTCAAGGCCTCACCATCCTGGGCTAGGAAACTGAGTTTTTTACAAAACAATTTACCCGTGGATATCCTGGCCATCCAGGAGTCCCACTGTCCATGAGGTTCTGAGGAAGCTTGGAAAACAATACTCCTACCATCCCTATCCTTTTGGTTGAAGCACTGTGGGGTGCTAATTCGTAAAAACAATTTTTCAAATTTACATCTTCAGAAACATTCCTAAATGGCCAAGTGCTCGTTGTCACCTTCTCATGGGCCAATGTTGCACACACAATCATCAATTTCTACGCCCCAAATGGTGCACACGAGCGTCAGGAATTTTTCTCATTGGTAAATCCCTCCCACTACCCCCCAATTCTTTCCTAGTTGGCAACATGAACTGTTGGCTAACCTCACCAACAGACCAGTGGCCGCCCTCACCCCACGCCCCACATGGTCACGTAGAACTACGCGTTCTAAAAGCCACCCTTGGGTTAATGGATGCACTGCTGCGACATGCCCCACTGCTCAAAAACATGATACATCCCCACGTCCACAACAGCCAATTAGGGTCCATGACCCACATCGACTTTATTCTAACACTGGCGAAATTCCAACCCCACATCTCCCACTTCAAAACAACAAAAATGGAATTCTCCGACCACCAACTGGTCTTGATAACATACCACTTACCCATCACAGTTGCAAAGGCCCCACATTGGTGCAAAATCCGCCCCCCCAAGCTCGCATCGCCAGGATTTTCCACATGGGTGGAAGAGGCAGCTTTGGCAAAATCGTTTAATGCACCATTTTGCGCGGACCCCATTTCTACATGGGCAACTTTCAAAGAGGACACCATCCGCCACTATCGCCATCTCTCATCCAGATGCTCACAAGCCACATCGGCAGTTATCTCGCGCGCACTGGTAGAATTAGCCCACTTGGAGTCCAACATTCCAGCAACAGGATACAGCCCTGCATGGGGCTGGAAGTGGGCGGAGGCAGCCGCCCACCTCAACACACTCGAAAGGCAACACAAACATCAGATTTGTGTCCAATACAGGGCCACACGCATCACTAAAGGCAACAAGTGCACCACATACTTCTTTAAAAAAATTTTCTCACCACGCCAGAGCATGGCCTACACACAGGTGCAAAGATCGGATAATTTCATTGCGGACACACTGGCTGAAGTGGCAATCAAGATGCAAAGATATTACTCCAAGTTATACTGAGCTGAACCAATTCAGCCAGCCGAAATGGCAGAATTTCTCAACTGAGCTCATATCCACACCATTTTCCAATACCCAGAAATAGTGAATTTAATTACTCCAAATGAATAATGGACAGCCATTCGCGGTGCGCCAAACTGAAAATGCCCAGGCCCAGATGGCATTCCATAAGAGTTCTACAAAAAATATTTTAAATATATATCCCCATTGCTGCTAGCCTCACTCAACCAAAGCCTGTTTGAAATGCGCCTCCTACTAGGAGGACATGAGGCCTTTACTGTCACACTCTTCAAGAAAGGGGATAAGCTTGACTTATCCAACTGGCGCCTCATTTCTCTAACAAACACAGGCAACAAAATTTTAACAAAAATCATGGCTAACCGTTTAGGGACTGTAGCATCTGCCACCATCTCCCCAGAAAAATTCAGTTTCATCCCCAGAAGGTTGATTTGAGATAACGTGCACTCTGTGGCTAATGTGTGTCAGTCCACAGCCTCTGGGGCACTTGTATTCTTGGACCAACAAAAGGCCTATGATAGAGTAAACTGGGAATACCTTAGGGCCTGCCTCCATCAATTCCGCCTACCCCCCGCTTCATAAACTGGGTGATGCTGCTCACGGAATCTGTGACAATGGCAGTGCATGGCCCAGGCTTCCTAACGGAAGTAGTCCGCCCTCAAAGGGGCCTGCGACAAGGGGACCCTCTAAGCCCACTCTTAAACAACTTCAGCCTTGACCCACTACTGCGAAAAGTAAATGCCCACCTCCCTGGGGTCCATGTGCCAGGCCAAGCCCCAGTCAAGATGATGGCATTTGCAGATGATTGCGTGGTGGGGGTGTCTAATAACAAAGATGCACGCGCGCTTGAAGCCCTCATCCAGGAATATTCCTGGGTAAGCAACGCGACACTGAACGCCTCCAAAACTGAAATCATCCTCCTTGGTCAGTTTCAGAACTGCTGGGCTCCATCAAGTAGTTCCCAACCCAGCCCATCTGCTCGCCCATGTCCACGCCTTACTAACTCAACACACACTGCTCCACTGGTGCTCTCCTTTGTGCCACGTCCTACCATAAGACCGGTGCACCATCTGGGCGTGTGGATGGAGGCAGGCGGATATGCGTCAGCAGTAATGGAGTGCCATATACTGGACAACGTGACGAAGCGAATCGCCTCTCTCAGAGCCCACCCTACTACCCTCACTTGCAGAGTTGTTCTTGTCAACTCTATGCTCCTATCCAAAGTCTGGTTCGGAGCCCACGCCATCCCCTTCTCCCCAAGCTTCTTCAAATCCCTGTATGCTCTGCTGCAAGGATGGCTTTGGTCAGGCCGCCCTCCACCAGTACGGCTAGAGGTCATGTTTGGCCCTCATCATTAAGGTGGCATGGGCCTGCTTGACTTCAAAGCCCATGCTGCCAAGATCCTGGGCATCTGGATCGCGGCCGTCACCGCTCCTACACTCTCATCCCAACACTGGTCCCGTGCAGCCCACTCCAATTTCTCCCGAGCCTTGGGCCTCAACAATCCATCAAACCCCCACTCCCTGATGAAATACCTCGCATCACACACATCGGCCACAGGTCCTCACGGGACTAAAACCCACTACAAACGAATCCTAAACTCCATGTGAAGCGCAGAGTGGAGAATTCGTATTAGTGGACATACAACCGAAGAGGCCGCCCCTCTCCTCAGTTCACACAAGAGGTACAGGGGCTACCCATCCATGATGGCGTGATCCCCATTCGACCTTAAGTCCTATCCAGTGTGGACTACCTGGACATGATGGACATCCCTTATTCCACTGAGACCCAAAAGACTATCTGGAAATATGCACACCATCCTCTGTTGCAGCCTCAAGTCCGCTCCCATGTGTGGCGCTGCCTGAGGCGGGTGTATCATACAGCTGAGCGCTCTAACGCTTTACACTCATCCTGTGTCGTGTGTGGCCAGTATGGAACGCTGTTCCACCGCCTGGAGAAGTGCCCCACCTCTAAAGTGATATGGCGCGAAGTCCAACGTCTGCTAGGCCAGGATCAAACACATCCCTTCAGTCTGTCAAGAGATATGTTTGCTTCATCAATGACCTCCCCCTTCCACCCTCCCTCCGTGCTCTGGTGGTTGCAATCGCCATGTGGACTATCCACACGATTGTCTTGGATACCATCGCTGGCTCCATCCCCACCCTCCCAGAAGCTGTCCACAGATTATGGTCTCATTTGGTGGACCACTTTCAAGCGTGGATGTTTGGATATCTCCCACCGCGTCACCAACAGCTGGTCTCCTCCTGGTTCCCAGTCTGGTTCATCAAATCAGACCCCTTCCTTCACACGTGCTCAATAGTGGCTAAGGCCCCTTCACACGTTCCCTCCCCCTCCCCATAAGTGGCGTTCCCGCTGGCAACAAGAGATAGCATCGCTTCTCTGGGGTGCCCCCTGGTATTAAGTTTACCTTTCCTGAGTCATGTTTGGAAGTGTCCGTCCCATGGTCGGCCTTCCCCGCAATAAATTTAAATGAGGCTGGGTACCCAGTCAAAAAGCTTTTGCTGAACACGTAGGCAGCATGAGCTACTCAACCCATGATGGCAGCCCCAGAGATGATTATGTCCCAGTGAACAAATTCCCCCAGGTGATGCTGTATTGCACACCAAAGGGACCCATGCTACCCCAGAAGCAGTGGACAAGACAAGCTCCTCTAGCCCTACCAAACCAGCTCCTTGACAAGATACCGCCTATAGGTTGACTAATTTTAATTATGTTCCAAAGGCTCATAGTTATATCAGAGGAGGTGGAGGTTTTTATTGATAAGCTGCCTCTATTTGACTGCGATGGAAACATTCATAAACTTTTTAAATGATTAGGTTTGTTGATGAAGGGAGCCTCAGATAGGCGTAAGGATAAATTGCTGGTATACGCCGTGGACGTTGGAAGTACTGACAAAATTACTTGCTACCTTCAAGAAGTTCTGTTACATATTAAGAAGTGAAGGATACTGTGCCGCGGTTGTTCAGGGGTAATGCAAAGATGTCACATTGGAAGGCCGAGTTCTTGACCATTGGGTTCCATCATAATGAGACCCCACTGCATTTGCTGAATAACTCAATGCAGAAGATCGTGTATTAATTGGGGCAGGGACTCTATTCAAAGCCAATGTGGGGAATGTGATGACGACTGTGGTTAAGCCATACCGAGAATTTAGTATAAGATGGCTCTATTTTTGCAGGATGACGTACCCCTGCTCAAAACGTTCAATTCTTGCGATATCTATCCGCCACCTTTACCCCGCCAAATACAGATCATAAAACTACAGCGGCCATTGCTGTACCTTCTTATGTGAGTAAATCATCCCGCCCTGCTTTTATTCTGCCCAATAACCTATGGCCCTAATACAATAGCGCGCCTTTCCCTCAGTCAAGTTACCCCAGCTGTCTAACTTCCAGTCTGGACCTGCTAATGACAATTGACAGAAGTTCAACTATTGGCCAGAGCCTGATTACACCTTTTGAAAATCAGGTTTTTGGTTGGCGTTCTTGCGCTATTTCACACCTGATTTTCAACAATTAACAGCAGGAGAAGTGTGATTATCTACTGCTAAGATATAAAAAAGTTTTGGGGTTGTTCAACCACTTGGATATAAACTATTATAATAAACTAACTTAAAGAATTATGTATTTTTATTGGTTTTATTAGTCACTGTCAGGAGTTCAAGAAATGAACCCTATTAATATCTCAGTGCTTAAGATTTAATGGTGTCAAGGCATGAAGTTCAGATTAGGCTATGCATGTATAAATTAGGGAATATGAGGTTTCAACCAATTGGAGCTATTGAGACTCACCTCGCTTTTAGGGAACGTCCAATGGAGTGCAATTAAAGGTAGTATAGATCTGTGTGGCAAGGTTTTGATATCTTTACTCAATCACTTGACGGGAAAATATTTGCACCTTACAAGTCCCCTCCAACCCTATAAAAGGGGCCAGTCTCCATAGTGTAAGTTGAACTAAATTCGCTGTAAGATGTGGAAGGACCTCCAAATGGCTCCCTTAATTCTGCCGCATGGTCAGTGGAATTTGACTTCCCAAACTCATGTTATTTGCCCGAGTTGTATTAGTAAAAGTGTTACCCCAATTTTGGGGTTTTATTGAGATTTGACCAGGGTCTTTTGGATGATATTATTGCTTACTTCATCTGAAACACTCTATATACAATATCAAGCTTGTAATTGTCTGACATTACCCCTTCAAGAATGTTATTTATTTGAGGCAAGCTGACCAGGGGATGGACATTACCAAAGCTAAATATAGACTAAAAACTAACGTAACTACTTGGTTCAAACAAAACGCTTTAAGAGCGGTTTGAGTGAAATTCTTTAAAAACTGACCAACCAGGTGGGCATCAAAAGCCGCTTATCCCTCAATGGCAGAAGGGGAGGGGGGTCAGGGGGTTTGTCTTCGGCAGCAGCTTCTTCCTCCTATAGTAAAGTGCATGTCATGGCTGACAGTAATGGCATTGGGGCATCTACAGTATGGGGTTCGATATCATTGATAATTGGAATCCCAAGGAAATTGCCATCTAGATAAATGGCACTGAAATATTTGGTTAAAGCTTTTTCAGCTTTGATGTGGGCATCTGGGAGTTTAACAAACGTGGCAATGTTGTTTCAGGTTATTTTTGCTTTTGTATTCTGTGCTATAATTGCCATGTTCTGGATAGCACTGTTTGCGTTTTTGTATAGCTGGTTCACCTTGATTTTACTTTTTGAAGTTAAGGTTGCGGGGATAACAGGAGGTGGAATTCCTCCTTTGAGCATCGTTACTGATTTAGTAACAGCTTTACGCAGGGGACAACAATCTGTTGTTGCAGCTGCTTTGACTGCAAGCTGGTGATCACTGCAAAACGATTCGGCGTTTAGCTGTGGGGTATAAAGTTGAGGGGGATATCTGGCGTCCCATCTGCATTAATGAACCGCTCAATTTGCAGAGATGGTTCTTCAATGAACTTACCTGATTCGTCAATTTCAGCCAATAATTCCCATGTGTTCTGGTTGAATTTTATTGGGGAATCAGCATACAGTTGAGGTTTGGTCAATTCATTTGAGGAAGCATGGGATAAAACTGGGATCCAATCTAATGTTTGATTGGAGGAATTATTTATGGCATTGGGGTGAGGAGGAGGCTGATTGTTTGCTGCAGGTGCAGCTGCAGCTTCAGGCTTTGGGGGTGGGGGAGGCAGTATTGTGCCACATACTGGAAATTGTACAGGGTGGGCAGCAGATTGGAGGTCAGTGGATGAATCATCTGATCTGCTGGAAGTGGTTGAGGAGGGGCACTTGCGTTTTGCGTGGTCTAACTCAAAACATGACGGACAGATTGTCCGCCTGCCCTCAACGCAGGCCCAAAATGAATGGTCAGGTGCTGAGGGAATAACAGTGCACGCTGGAATTGATACCACAGTTTTATTAAATTCAGGGCTGATTGTGGCATATGCCTGAGGCCCAGCGAGTTGTGTGGCCCCATTTAGGACCACAAATTGTAAGATGAGGTTGGAGCCGTAGGCTGCCAAACCATCCATCAGCTCCTGGTGGAACACTTTAGGGGGAGGTGGGTGGGCAAGCCAGCAAACTGAACCACCAAAGTGTTGTCCTCTGGGAGCCAAGTCCAAGTTGTGGGTAGAGGGGTGCTCTGGAATACTAGGGGCAAAGTTGCTACAGTGGCAGCGTCAGATTTGCAGGTGAAGCGGAGGTTAAAATATCTCTTGCTGGGGTGGAAATCAATAAAGCCAGCAGGTGTCATCACTGCCTGTGCCATTTCAATAATGGCTTGGTTGTATTATGGGAATAGTTTCCCATATTTGACCCTTAGGCCGTAGCACATGTTGCTTGGGGGTACACTAGGGGGCATTGTGTACTGCTTGGGTATGAGCAAGGTGGGCGTCTAGGTCCTTGGGCGGAACAGATCGTCCCATAAGTTTGGAATGACTAGGTGGACCAGTCCTAGCGCGTTTTCCTGCTGGATGGAAAATGGCGGGGGAGTTTTGCCAGTGCCCCACGCTGGAGCAGCTGGCAGAGAATTTGAGGACATCAGAGTGAAACTACTACAGGAGAATTTGATTTGTATTATTAATATGTGTAATTTTACTCAGAAAGTTACACCGAGCGGAAAGAGAGAGTCCCCTTCAAGAATGTTAGGCGTTGAAAAACCGCAAGAACGGGCCATAAAACAATCTCTTTCTGCTAAGCATCACTTTTCGAAAATTAATTCAGCCTGAAATTTAGCTCCACTAAAGAGATTTACGAAAACTATTAGCAAATATGGCGGGAAACACCGCAAAGAACCCGCAGGCTATGCCAAACGAGCCAGCACCACCCCCAAACGAAGCAACCCTCGGTTACCCACCTCAGGGTCAACCAGAATCACCCGCTCTCAAGCAGCAGCCATGAAAGCAGGCACCACCCCCCAACCTGGAGCTACTCCAACTAGCGCCAGTTCACCTGATCGCACTTCTGCAACCTGCACGCCTAACAGCTCTGTGTGTGCTGCCTCCCACCAACCCGCTGGGCCCCCTCCAACCAAGGAGGCCATCACCCACGCTGTTTTAATGGCGTCTGCTCAGTTGAATGCAACTCAGCCCATCCAGACATTCACCTCCCCCATTGTGTCAGCTAATTCAGCCCCATCTATTATTGCTGACGCCGTGTTTCTGGCTCCCTCCATGATGGGCGATACCCAGCTACCTGGCCCCCAAATCCTCAGATGTAAGGTTGGATTAGCCGCACATTCTGGTTCACTAAGCACCAAATTGGGACAATCTACTCTTCCCAATGAGGATTCAAATGGTTCAGATTTTGGAACTTCACACCAGTTCCAATCTCACCCGTCCCATTTAAACCCCGTAATTGGCACTTCTCAAGTCGGCACTTTATCTCAATATGCTGAAAACGACCAATTCACTAATCAGCCAATGAGTTTTGCCCACGAAATCATAGCAAACACTCGGGCTGAATTTACCCAAATAGATTGGGATGGTGATGAAACATCTCCCTCCTCCCAATTGGCTGGAGTTAATTCCAATCTGGATGGGACTCCCCAATTTAGCGAGGCCCAACAATCACCTGGCCCCCAAACCCTCGGATGTAAGGTTGGATTAGCCGCACATTCTGGTTCACTAAGCACCAAATTGGGACAATCTACTCTTCCCAATGGGGATTTAAATGGTTCAGATTTTGGAACTTCACACCAGTTCTAATCTCACCCGTCCCATTTAAACCCCATAATCGGCACTTCTCAAGTCGGCACTTTATCTCAATATGCTGAAAACGACCAATTCACCAATCAGCCAGTGAGTTTTGCCCACGAAATCACAGCAAATACTCGAACTGAATTTACCCAAATAGATTGGGATGGTGATGAAACATCTCCCTCCTCCCAACTGGCTGGAGTTAATTCCAATCTGGATGGGCCTCCCCAATTTAGCGAGGCCCAACAAACCGCCCCTCAATATAATATGACGCCAGCAACTGCTGTAACATTCCAGAAACAAGGGAACTCCGCAAACTTGTCCAAACCACCAGATCACACTCAACCTGCAATTGCAGCCCAAAGCAAACACAAACGTACCAAAGGAGCCACTGGGGCGTGGCAAAAACCTCTGGCACCAACGCTACCCAAAGCTGATCCCCGTGAAGTGGCGTTTATTGCTGATGTTAAGAAGAAATGGGCCGAAACTAGAGCGCAAAAAGCTCTACCTCGCTCAACCCTCTCCCACGCAATTCGCCTTTATTATGGGCATAAACCTGTTGAATTCTATACAGAGGATTACTTCTCATACTTTGCAGCGATTGCGGAGACATTCCCTATTAAAACCACCATCCATGAATCAGTGGAGGGCCACTACATCGATGTGGGCTTCACTGAAGCTGCCCTTGCTGACCATGCTGCCACCCTCCAGGTCATTATTCCACGCGGATCTCTTCGCATCTCCCGCACACGCTCTCACCTGGAGAAAATTTCATGGGTTACTTTTTCCAACCTACCAACGACTGTTGATCCTGAGTCTCTTAAACTGGCACTCCATCGTGGTTTAATGGAGTTTGGGTCTGTTCTTTCAGTGGACTTTAGCATCCCCTCTTACTATGCTCCCACTCAAAGAGCTCGCACTGCTAGGGCGTCATTCATCCCCTCCCCCACTGTATCCCGTAACATTGAGGTTATTCCTCGTGTGGCGGTAGTTGGGGCATGCCCTGAGATCTTTTTTGTCGACCCTGATCAGGCGCGCCCCCGGTGTTCATGGTGTAACGCCCTTGGACACTTGTATAGTGGCTGCACAGCTCGAAAACAAGCCCTCTTAGCCACCACCCAGGGGCCTAAACCAGGCCAAAAACGATCCCACATGGCTGCAGCAGCAATTCCACAACCCACACAATAGGTTCCCGTTCAAGACCTGTCCCCTGAGGCCTTACGCCTAGCAGTTGAAACAGCTAACCCCACTATTGGTGTGGGATACCTTCGCGCTCATGCCCCCCTTCCAATGGGCACCCCCTCCAATCTCCCAGAGTCAACTCCCTCTCTCACCAAGCGCAAGGCATCTCCCACAGGGTGCCCCTCGTCAGCCACCCCCACTCAGGGCTCCGCGGCACCCCCACCAACCCCACCAGCGATTTATCGCATCAGCCCTCAGCTCCCAATGGAGCTATGCCCACCAGCATGGACTGGCAACTCGCGGCCTGCAGTAGAAGTGCCACCTCAAAGAGTCCTACCCCAACCCCACAGTCCATTTCGCGCGGATCCTTTTCAGTGTTGGAGGAAGTGAATATGGACTCAGACTCATCAAATGGGGACACCGCGGAGGTCACCATTGAGCACCCTCAGGTCCTTCCCCTGCAACGGAGCGGGGGCAGCATCCTAGGCTGGCTTACTGGGTCCTCCGCCCCCCACCCTCTCCTTCCCCTCAGAACCCTCGACGCTCCTCACGGATTGCAGCTAATAGTCAAGCTAAAGGACTCAAAACTAGCCGCCTCACAGCAGCAGGTTTAAGCGCTGGCAACCCCCCAGGACATCGAGGGGAACAGCTATGAGTCCCCATGGCAGCACCCTGGCCCTGCAATCCATCAACGCAAATGGGTTGCGGGACTTTAAGCGGAGAGCCCGCCTCCTCCGAAACTTCAGGTCAGCACAAATTGACATCGCTGCTGTCCAGGAGCCCCATATCCTCACCCACGAACAATCTGCATGGAATGAACAGTTTGGAGGCAACTCCTTCTGGACAAACCATGCCGCCCTTATTGTTTTGAATCCCCGGGTTAAAACCCATTCTTTTTCACAATATCTAGGTGGCCGCCTCATACTGGCCAAACTCACCACTCCTGACTTCTCCTTCTTCGCTGCAAGCATCTACCTGCCTAATGCAGGTCAGGAGCAAAATCGGCTCTTGGAAGAGCTCCTCCAACTCAATCTCCCACGGAATACAGTTCTCTTAGGAGATTTCAACACAACCATAAGTCGCGTCCGTGACTCTTACCCCCCTGCAGCAAAGGAACGCCCTGGATCAAGTCGCCTCCAGGATTTCCTTCGCCTGAGTGGCTTTATAGATGCGCTTCCACCCTCCGCGTCTGGCCTAGGTTGCATGACTAGGATCCAGTATGATGGAGGAGCTTTCCAGTCAGCGTCACGCATAGATATGGCACTGATTGGCCCTCTGCTAATTGGCCGCATCTCCTCTCCCATCTCTCGTGACAACCATCTGAGTGATCACAGGTCACTCACCGTTGTCCTCACCACCACACTTAGACCGTCGCGTAGGTTCTGGCCTAGGGTTGCCCCAGCTCTTCTAAACAACCCCTTCACTAAGGAGAAGCTGTCTATGACCATCCGGGAGACTCTCACCTCCCCCCACCCCACCTGCTTGACCACAAGGCTAGATGGGTGGTGACCAAGGAGGGCATCACCCGCGTTGCTTACAACTGTGCCAAAGCCCAGATGACTGCAGCTCGCGCCAGAGTCAAAAGGGCGGAAGCCAGAATCAGAAATCTAGAGCGAAACTGCCAGCCTTCGCCCTCTCCCAGATGGTTGGAAGACTGGGAAGCGGCGCAGGAAGCACTCCGCTTGGAGCTCACACTGCAGGAAGAACGGGCAGCAAACTTTACAACATCTCGTTACTATGCTCAATGGGAACGCCCCACCCGCTTCTTCTTTCAGAAACAGAAAGCCCGGTCAACAGCGCAGTATATTACTGCACTGAAGATTGGCACTACAACCACTTCAGATAAGGAGGAAATCACGCAGGAACTACACCGCTTCTACTCCAGCCTCTTCCATGCCACCCAGGTGGACCCATCGGACATCCAAGACTTCCTGTGGCGGGCTCCAGAGCCGCCCATTGACCCACGGGCTGATGAGGCTCTACTGGCGCCTATTTCCATCCAGGAGGTGATGGAAACCCTTCTGAAATCCCCACGGCTTAAAGCCCCAGGCCCAGATGGAATACCCTTTGAGGTGTACCTTCTGGAACCTGCAGTGATAGCCAGAACCCTCCGCGACCTCTTCGCTGCACTCTTGGTGAATGGCGAGGTCCTCCCCGACTCCAGAGGCTCAATCACGACCCTCATTCACAAGAAGTCAGACCGTGAGAACCTGGCGAACTGGCGCCCCATAGCGTTGATCAACACAGACCACAAGCTCTTCACGAAGCTTCTGGCCAACCGCATCACCAAATGGGTGTCACCTCGCCTCTCCCCATCCCAGTACGGTTTTATTCCGGGGAGGTCGTTATGGGACAACTATAATGACCTTCACGTGACTTTGACTGCTAACTCTCGTAAGGTGAATGGCTTTGTGGCTCTTCTGGATATGGAGAAAGCATATGATCGGGTAGCCTGGAAGTATATTGATGCTTCCCTGGCCCGCTTCCATCTCCCACCCGCAGCTAGGCGCTGGATATCATCGCTCTATGACCAGCTCCACACCAGAGTCCTGGCGCCAATGGGTTTTACAGTGGCAGTACCAGTTGGACAAGGTCTCCGGCAAGGGACCCCCTGAGCCCTATCCTTTTTAACATCACCCTTGACCCCCTCTTGGCCTCCTTACAGGACAAGCTAACAGGGATTCTGGTCCCAGGTAAAGCCCCCACACGCACCATGGCATTTGCAGATGACACTGCCATTGCATTTGGCTGCCCTGGGGATGTTGCCCTCGCTGCTGTGACCATTGAGAGGTACACCAAGGCGTCCAACGCCATGGTCAACACCTCCAAGACAACAGTTGTACAGGTCGGCTCCCCCACCTTCCCCCCACCATTTGGTATTGAACCTGAGCGCGGTACCTTCCGTCACCTGGGCGTTCTCACCAACCAACAAGGAGTTGCGCTAAAAGACAATGAGGACTTGCTCCTTGCAGCAGTTAACTCCAGGATTGCCAGCTGGAACCGGCGGCACATCACCCCCAGGGTCGAGCTCTGATGGCCAATGTGTTCCTCCTCTCCAAAGTCTGGTTCCTAGCGCACGTCTGCCCATTCACAGATGCCTTTTATACGCGGCTCAATGTACTCCTCCGCTGTTGGATCTGGGGCTCAAACCATCCACCAATAGCCCTCTCAACCATTGCCCGACCCTGCAATGAAGGGGGCCTAGGGCTTCTGGACACGCGATCCCACGCCACCACAATCTTCCTGAAGTTCCTATGGCCGATTATCTGCTGGGACGCGACCCCCATGCCCCAATGGGCGCCCGCCCTCCGCCAGTCAGTGTCAGCAGCTCTGGGTCTTCCTAGAGCATCTCTGACCTCATTAGGGGAGTGGCTCACAAATCACCCAGGCCATCGCCTAAAACCATCCTCATCCCCCTACTGGAACCAGGCTCTCCTTGCCCTGAAACGAGTAAGCGCGCGGATCCACCATGCCTTCCCATACAGAAGGGAAGGCCCTGGCCTCAGCCCACGTCGCCATGCAATTGTGCACAATGGACAAGTTGTCACAACTCGCCTCAACCCCCAAGATCGTCCTCCCATCCGCCCAAGACTCCTTGAGCTCCTCCCTCCCTCCGTGAGATTTGACCTTAAGGAATTGTGGAAGGACGTCTATCACCCCATCCTGTCAGCAAAGGTGTCCAACACCTTATGGAGAGTGCTCCACTGTTCATACAGGACAGGGGACTGGACTGGCCCTACCTTCCAGCACTCGAAGCTGCCCCCGCTGTGTGGAGCCTATTGACTCCCACCTCCATCGTTTTTTCACCTGTCCAGGTGTCGCCGCATTTTGGCCAAAGGCCCGCGCGCTCCTCCATGCTCATCCCTGGTCTGGACACCCTGTGCAAGACCTCATGTTTGAGCAGACATTGCCTGGTTGCCACCGACCCCTCCGTGTCCTCGCCTATGCCACAGCCATCTGGACCATCCATAACTCCTTCCTTCGTGCTGCCTTTGACCAGCAGGTGTGGACCCTTCCACACATGATCACCCACTTTCAGGTACACTTTGAGATGGCCCTGAAGGTCTGCACTATGTCGCCAACCCTCCCCCGCTCAGTTGTCACTGCAGCACGGCTCTGGCGCGCAAACCCCCTCCCTTTCTCGATGCCTCCTCCCTCCCCTTCCCTCGCCTCAGGCTCTTAGGAGCCCAGGCGTAATTCAATAAACATCGATGAATCCCCCCCCCCTTGGGTTGGGACCATCTAGTACTAAAAAAAAACGGGCCATAAAACAGGTTGATAGTATCACGAAACCAGGGGATCTGATAGAGTACTCATCCCCTTGCTTATATGTGAGTACAAATGGTCCTTCCCAGATGGAACTGAGCTTCTCACTTCTAAGGATGATGCGGTTGTGTTAATACAAAACCAAGTCAGATACTTGTGAGGAAGGGAGAGGGGCCAGGAGCTCATTGGCAGCTTGGCCTTCTTTAATGACCGTCTTGGCCAAATCAGTAATAGCCTCATACTGTGACTGAATTTGCGCTGGGCCAGCTTTTTATGGCTTGTTCAGGGTCAGTACTGTCAAATAAGATATCTTTAGCTAGTAGGGCAGGTACCCCAGGTTCTCATCCATGCAACACATGGAAAAGTGACATCTTGAAGATGCAATGGTAGCTAATCTGGTAGGCTATGAGGGCACTGGTCAAATAAATTACCCAGTGTAGAGGGTCGGAATCAACCTCTTTGAGAAGTTTAGAGACCAGGGTTCCATTAACTCTTTCTATGGCACCATTTGTAGATGGGTATAGGGGGCCGAGAAGAGTTGTTGTATTCCCAAGGAGGTGGCGAGGAACCTTACTACTTGGGAGGTGAAGTTTTTCCCATTGTCACAAAGGAGGACCTGGGGCAACCATGCCGCATGAAGATATATTGATGTAAGAAGGTGGCAGTGGCTTTTGCAGTTTGAGCAGGGAGAGCAAGAGCTTTTACCCATTTGGTAAAATGGTCAATCCCAGCCAAGATATAACGATTGACCCCAGTTTTCTGAGAGAGGACCTACGCATCTAAACTTATGGTGTGGAAGGGTTGTTGGGGCATCATAGGTTGATGCTGATATTGGGTATTGAAGCTGAATTGTTTTTTACAAATCAGGCAGCCATTAAGACTTCAGTTATGGCTTCCATGATGCCCTCCCAGTAGTAATGCTCTTTTACCCACTCATAGGTTTTACATACTCCGTCATGCCCCATAATAGTGTGAGACTCCAAGATGACAGGCATTCGCTCTGATAGCCGGAGAAAGGGCAACCAATTTACTCCTACTTTCTTATATAACTTCCCACTCTCCACCTTTGTGTTGTGAGAGTGCCATGCTAGCATCTTCTGTACTGGACAATCTTCATAAACCCATGCGTCAGGATTCATAAAGGAGGTCGTGCAACCTTTCTGCTTCGCTATTGTTAAGGTGAAGGGCAGGCAGCCGCATAAACCCATCAACATTCATATGGTGCATCCCAGCTCGATGCTCAATGATCATATCATAATGCTGGAGCTTCAAGGACCAGCGTACAAACCGCCCAGTGAGATCTTTCATATTCTGCAACCATTTTAAGGATGCGTGGTCAGTAATAACTTTAAATGAAGTCCTATATATAAAAGAAATAGTATCTGACCTCAAGTAAGATGGCAAGGCACTCCTTTTCAGTGACGCTGTAGTTGCGCTCAGCTTTGATAGCATCTTACTGAAATAGGACACAGGATGATCGACCTCATTTTCATCCAGCTGAGCCAAGGTAGCTACAACGGCGCAATCAGAGGCATCTGTGAACAACATGAAAGGCTTATCATAGTTAAGGTGACAGAATTATGTATTTTTTGCAACAGCTTCTTCTGGGTCTCAATAAGGCTTTTTGTTCAGCACCCCACTGGAAGGGGTGTTCTTAGCCAAGAGATGTACAAGTGGCTCACTGAGCCTGGCGAACTTGGGGATGATTTGATGGTAATACCCCATCACGCCTAAGAATACCTGTATTCCGTGAAGGGTTTTGGGCGCAGCCATATTGGATATCGCGTCCACCTTGTCTTTAAGGGGCTGAATCCCTTCTTGAAAGATAGAGTTCTCGGGAATCCAATTTCTTCTGAAAGTACATTTGAAGGCTTCAGCTTGATGTTAGATGCTCGCAAGCGTTGGAACACTTCCTTTAGATGGGTGAGGTGCTCGTTGAAGGTCTTGAAAAATACTGTGATTTTGCCGAGGTAGACAATCACACAGCTCAGCTTGAGATACTGAAGAATATGATCCATTGCCCGCTGAAAAGTGGCAGGAGCATTGCAAAACCCTTGGGGTAACGAGTGGGTTGAAATAAGCCCTTGTTACAGTTAAGGGCGCACTTCTCCTGATCCTGTGGAGAAAGCTCATTTGCCAATACCCACTAGGCAAGTCCGTGGCAGAAAAGAACTTTGAACCAAAGGGTTGATCCATCACGTCATCAATACAAGGGATAAGGTAGCTTTCCTTATTAGTTAGGTTGTTCAACTTGTAGTAGTCCATAACTACTTGATGACCTCCATTTTTTCTCATTCATAAGTAGAAGAGGAGACGACCAAGGCCTTTGACACAGTACCAACAGCCCAGCGTCCAGCATCTGTTTAAGCTCCATCAGCATCTGTAGCTCCTTGACTTTTAATTTGTGGTAATGATTAGATTGGATGGGATGGGCATCCTTACTGTCAATAGTGTGAGTTCAACCCTTCATGGCCATAGTCAGTATCAGAGGTAGAGAAGATGTCACTATAAGTCTCTAGTAAAGTGTGGACTTTATCAGTCTCCACTGGAGTTATTTCCTCAGAGATGTGAACAGTAGGTAAAGTACATATTGGCTGGTCGGTGGGTAAGCCCATATCTGTCATAGACCAATACAGTGGAATTACTTAATGTCCTTAATGGGTATCAGCAGGCCTCTTCCAATCACCTGGTGCTTTTTTATGACCATATTCTTTGGGGTAAAGTTCCCCAGCAGGTGATTAACGGGTCCCTGAATGACTGGGTCTAATCCGCTAGTCAACACTCTGGGCTCTAAGGGACTAACACCCTCAATGCTAGTTAAATGCAATAAGTAGTTGTGAGGGGATTTGTAGGGTAATCTTTGTGTATACTGCCCTTTGTTCACCGCCTTGATAACTACTTCTTCAGAGGCATAGAAAGGAATACCCTCTAGGGAATCCATTAATTTGGGAAGCTTTTTGTATTCCGTCACGCCAATGTATAGTGTAATAGAAACCAACTAGGGATATTCTACTGTGCAAGCGTATTCTTTTTATTAATCATATCATTAATTTTAATTATAGGAACCTCATAGTTAAAAAGGGAGAGATAGCCCTGCTTCAAGTTAGTAACCCCTTCAAATTTGAGCATGAACTGTGCACCACCAATTAGATCATAGGTATTGTTGTCCAAGGCAACCTCTAGACAAACAAGATGAGCTTCCTAAAACAAATTGGGAAGAGAAGAGTAGGCTCTGATGGCGCAGTGTTGTTTGGCCCCACAGTTCCAAACTCTAGTGTATTGTCAAAGTCAGGGGCCAGTTTAAACTTTTCTAAGTTTGGATAACACGACATTCACTGAGGACTCAGTGTTGAGGATAGGCTTAACCTGCAGTCCATTAATGACTAACTCCACTTTGGCTAAAATTCAACCCAAGTTGGGGGAAAGAGCGAGGACTCCTTTAGACAGAGAGTGGAGGCATGTTGTTTGGAAGTTTCAGGGTATTTTTCTTGGATAGCTGGCAGGGTATTGACATAATGGGTAGATTGGATTATCATGACAATGAGCTGGTCAGCATCAACGGCAGTGTCAATAATCTCAAGACCCCTCAACACATGTCAGAGATAAGTTTGACTAGGGATCCTAGCCCAATCCACTCTCTCAGGTTCAATTGGTCAGGTACCTCCATTTCACAGGGGATCCTAAAAACATAATGGCCAACATCTTCACAACCTCTTCAGATTTATCATCAGAGGGAATATCAATTCACAGCAGGGAGTTCATTGGTTGTGAGGTAAGTTCAGGGCTTCCTTAAATGCAGGGGAGACACTGGAGCTGCACATCTACCCTATTAGCTTTTGGGGGAGACGTTGGAGTTATCACATTTTGATTTACAACCTTCAAAGTAGAGGGTTTGTGCTGCCCCATGGCTACTGGTTTTAGACGAGAGATGGTCTGAGGAGCGGTTGAGGGAGATAGAGGTAGCGTCTTGAAAGGATGTTATGATGGAACCACTTGGGAAGGTTTCTCTGAATAAATAGAAGGGCAATGCAAATGAGAAACTGCCTCCAACAACGTGTTTTTAGAACTGAAGATGAAGGGGACCATTGCCCCGTCATGGCCATCATCCTCTGGCTATCTTTACGGAATGAAGAAGCATTTTATGGTGGCAACTCTGCTGTAGCAAGTACCCAAAGAGAAACAGCCGTAAAAGAGGCTATAGTGGTTTGAGTGGATGCTTGCCTCAGAGCTTCTTCTGTAGAGTCATATTTGTAGATATCAGCCACTGATAGCAAGGCCTCCCTGATATTGCATACATTGTTGAAAGAGCGCTTCACTGAATAGATATCATCGCCAAGGAGGGATGCGATGCTAATCTGGACAAGATAGATGCAATGGCATCATCTGATGGTAGCATTTTAGCGAGCAGGAGAGGTTGGGCAGCGGTGTAAAACCAATTAACAAAGGCAGCAGCTGATTCCCCATCAAGTAGATTATGCATATAAACGCCTGTTTTTGTCTTTGAAAGCTCTGCGCTGATCCAAACTCCTCAATGAGCACTTTCTTTACATCGGCTTAAGTTTTAAGGGTGTCCATATAAGGTATCATCAGCTCTTGGGTAGAGTGGCTGAGGCAGAGCAGGATGTGCTTTACATTTTGTGGATCAGTTGTCCGTTCCATAACCGCCTCATACACTAAGAGGAATGAGGCAATGTTACCTTCACATGGGGTAAATTTGTCATGGAAAGGGGGTTTAGCAATAATTGGAGCAGCCTCATGAGAGGCTTGGCATACGCGTTGTTTTATGGTTTTTAAGTCAAGACAAAGCGTTGGCTAACTGCTGAGCCAAAGCATCTAGCCAGGGGTCAGAGGCTGAGGGGAGGTTGCAAGGGTTAATGACCCCAACGCCCTAATTTTTTATAATAATTTTGTGGTGTACTACCCCTGAAGTGAGCACCACTTGTTAGAAACCAGGTTCTTGGTTGGCATGTTGGTGCTTTTTTCACACCTGTTTTTCAACAATTAACAGCAGGAGAAATGCGATTATCTAAAGCTAAGATATATAAAATTTTTGGGGTTATTCAACCACATGGATATAAACTATAAAATAAACTAACTTAAAGGATTATATATCTTTATGGTTTGTATTAGTCACTGTCAAGAGTTTAAGAAACGAACCCTATTTTTTAGCACTAGTGGTGCTCAACCCAAATGGGGGAGCTGCCACAGTTCTTTATTTGCAAATGGGCCAAACAAAGTGATTATCATAATTTAAAAATTTCTAATATTTCCCCTAGGTTATCAGCCTAGGAAGCCATATCAGAAGGCGAGGAAGCTTTGGGAAAACTTTTGTCTGGCGCCCACTTTAGCTGGCGGACCATGGAGGATAACATAGGGGTAGGGGTATCAGCGACATGGGGCATGAGGAGGTATAGCTGTGGATTTTCTTTGTTTATGAGGCCAGCGGTATCTATCACCTCAACATATTGAGCAAGTTGATGCTCAGCGAAAGTGATGAGAGTTGGCTCACAAATGAAAGACTTGATGGGCTTTTGGGTTTGGGGATAATTGGGGTCAAAAAGAGAGGTTTTTTTTGCATTGATGCAAGAGCAGCTCACACCAAAAGCGATCTCCTCAATCTCATATTTTGCATCTTCATCAAAGTCATTGGGGAAATTTGGGATAGGAATACCCTCAACCAGGGGTTCCATTGTCCCATATAGTTTCTGGAAGAAGAGGGTATTGGCAAGAGCAACAGAGGATTCAACTGTCATTTTATTTATATTTTTATAAGCTGGAAAACCGTTTTTATGGCGAAAACAGTGGGGGCGTGAATTGGGAGGATTGACAAAGAATTACTCCAAAGCAAAATCTGGCTTAACATTTTAAGCCCAATTTAAATCATCAAACCATTTGAGCGCTTCAAATGGATTTAAATTGGCTAGCGCCGGCCCAGCCACCAAAGTTGGCATGTTGGCAGCACCTGATTGGCCATGAGCTGTTGACCATGGCAGCTCAGCTGAAATTGTTTCAGCCATTAGCTCAGGGTGCCATAAATTAACCAAATTTTTAAATTTTTAAAAGTTTGATTGGCTGCAGCTTTAGAAGCCACGCCAGAATTTGCTGAGGTTAGGGGTGTGAGGATCACGCCCCATTTGAAAAATTGGGGCAAGGCAGCCATTGGGGCGGCGCTGGAGGGGGAGCAGCAGAAGTCATAGGGCACTTGCGCTTTGAGTGATCAAGCTCAAAAAATTTGGGCAGATGACATGGCCATTTTTGACATGCACCTAAAAAGGATGATCAGGGGCGGACCTGATCACAGTGCAGGGGGATTGCAAGTTGGGTGTCAAAATGAAATGGGCGGATCATTGCAAAGGCGCGAGGGCCTTCCAGATAATCCGCCCCATGGGGCACCACAAACTGCAACATGGGGTCTGCGCCATAAATGGCCAGACCCTCCATGAGCTCATGGCAGAGCCGCTCAGGGGAAAGGAAGGAGGGCATTGGCAAACTGGACCTCCAAAGTGGCCTCATCCAGGAGCCAGGTGCCAATGGTGGGCAAAGGAATTTTTTTATAAAGTAATTACAGCTTGGCTACTGCCACTGCATCAGCTTCAGAGGGGAAGCCAAGGTTGAAGAATCCCTTAAAGGGGCGAAAGTCAATATAGCCGGCAGGCTTGAAAACCGCTTGGCCATCTCAATGGTGGCTGCACTTGCGTATGGGAAGATATTATCATATTTGACCAAGAGTCCAAAATGAAAAATGCTCCATGGGAGCACCAAAGGGCTCTAGAACACCGCCTGAGAGCTTGCAAGGTGGTAGGCCAAGTCCCAAGAGGGGACATAACGCTGGTAGCATTGGGAGGGCTAGCAGAGCCAGCCCAGGCGCGCTTTGGCGGTGGCTGAAAGACACCAGATGTCGACGCACCACCACCCCAGGCTGGGGCAGCAGGCGTCATTTTGCATTGACATTGGTAAGCTTTGGCTCAATTGAGCAGTCATGTTTTGTATTTTTTAAAAAATCCAAATTTGGCTTCGATTTAGGTATCAAAGCAAAAGAAAGATTACAAGAAACGAACCCTATTAACATCTCAGTGCTTAGTATTTAATGTTATTGAGGCTCAAAGTTCAGATTAGGCTATGCATGTCCAAATTAAGGAATATGAGGATTCGACCTATTGGAGCTATTGAGACTTGCCTTTCTTTTTAGGGAACAGCTGATGGAGGGCAATGACAGGTAGTATAGATCCGTGAGGCAAGGGTTTGATATATTTTATCTAATCATTTGATAAAAAATTTTAAACCTTGTGTGGACCCTCCTACCCTATAAATGGGCCATTCTTCGCGGTGTAAGTTGAACTAAATTTGCTGTAAGATGGGGAGGGACCTCTGAATGGCTTCCTTAATTTTACTGCATGGTTGGTGCAATCTAGATTCCCAAACTTGTGTTATTTGCCCAAGTTGTAATAATAAAAGTGTTACCCCAATTCAAGGGGTTCCAATGATAATTGACAAGGGTCTTTTGGCTGATATTATTTCTTACTTTATCTAAAATCACCTTTTTTACAATATGGGCTTGTGATTGTTTAACAACGCTAATTGCTAACAGTCAAACTATCAGCCTGGGCCATCTTATGCTAACCAAGGATGTGGGGTCTATAGTGTAAATTTTTTGTGGTCACCCTGGGCACCTTGAATGGATTTTTCCCCAATCTTTGGGTCCAGTACTTACAGCAGGACCAATAATAACAGGGAAAAAGATGGAGCGGAGTAGAGAAAGAGCCCTATACCTCTGCTATCCTAAACCAAAAAGTCCCACCTGAAACTGCCAAAGTATATTACGCCGAAGTAACTCAATATGATAATGAGTTTCTATATCAGCAGCCAGCTGGAGAGGTAAACGTACTGAAATGAGATCAAGCAAAGGCCATGATGGAAGAAGGATCCCAGGAGCAAGTGAAGCCTTAGCCTGTCAAATTTTTGAAAAGATCTCTCAAGACAAGCCGGGACTGTCCTCAAATGCACTTTTTCTGAAAAAGAGTAAACGTTACCCTACTGGTGGAAGCTACATTTAAAAAACCTAAAGTTGGTGAGGGCATTATGAGCTTACTTGGAATAAGGATACTTTAAATGTCCACATATTAAACAGGCGAAAATTCTTCTTATTCTGAGTGTACATACTGTGACACTTTTGTAGAAAAACTGTTTGTGCGCTATAATAGTTATAAGCGCCTCAGTCAACATAGTTTCCGCTAAGTTGTGCGAAGTTGATGTTAAAACCTAATGTAGAACATCAAATGGTGTATGGGACCGTGGGAGCTGAAAGCATGGGCTCAGAGGGAGCATACAGTACACTACCTTTGCGATTTGGGTCGATTGTTCTTGTAGCTCTGGTGATAGTGTTATTAAATAGTAATTACGACTTTTTAATTGGAACTGCTTTTATGCAATACTTTGGTGCTGTCATTGATATGATGGAAGAGACCTTTGAACTTTTAATTGCAGCGAATCCCAATTTATTTTACCTCTAGCAGAGTGCCAAAGGGTCCAGTGCATATGGGACATGTTAACCTTGCATATAGTGAAGGTGTAATATCAATTAGCTACCATTGGCTAAAGAAGAAGACTTGGGACCTCACCCAACGGATATATGAATATCAAGGACTGCACTTAAGAGCTGCTATGTTTATATCAATCCCCCTAGCTACCAAGTGATAGTAAGCGCCAAATTGGAGGTGAAAGTACAAGCTGGACTCTATGGGGAAGTTATTGCCCTTTAACAGCAATTGTGGCTTGAGCTCCATGTGGCTCCAGGCATTATACTACCGGGATATGGGAAGATCAAGATTTTACTAGCAAATCTACAAAATTATTGAAAAACAAATGACATCAAATAATGTTGTATTTACACTTGACCCATGTTGAGGAGGTCCTTCAGGTTCAAAATTTTGAGTCGCTGAATAAATTTGATCTACTCACTAAAAACAGCCCAGCGTAATGGAGATGTTTATGCGCAAAAATTTGATGGGGTTATTGAAAAAACAGCAGGATCAGCGATAGCTTTATTTCAAAATATATGGAGATTTTCACTTTCAGCATTCATAATTTAAGGTGCGCTTGGGGACTGGTCCATCTATTGGACACTGGAGATCATTCCCCACCAGGTCTTATCAAATCTACTGATCTAGGTCAGCTGAAGAAGTAGTTACTAAAAATTGAAATGCTACTGGAGAAAGGGATGCTAGAACCATCAGAGTCCGTGGGCTTTTCCTGTTCTAATTGTAAAAGAGAAGGGAGGTGTCAGACAAATGGTTGTTTGATTAGAAAAAAAGAATACTTTAGAGGAGAACAACTCCAGTTTATTTATACAAAAGGTCTATCTCAATTCTCATTGGAATTCAGCTTCTTGGAGTAAGGTGATATCCCCTCTTTTTGGCCAAACAGGCCTACTAGTAATGATAGAAAAATGCCAAATCACCAGAAATTTCAGGAAAGCCATATAGAGGTATCCCGCTCCCACCAGTCAAACCACTGCAAACTCCAGCGCGGAGACCAGGCCCTTTTATAGGCCTTGAGGGGGTCACACCAGGTGAGATTTATTTCCCTCATGATGATTGGCTTAAATATATTAAAAACGTTACCTCACAGCTCTGTTTTACCAATTCTTGACCCATCCATCAGCTATTATGACAAAGCGAGGCGAATTTCAAGAGATTTGATAAGTCAAGCCCACACATTTTTAAATAGGCTTGAAGCCAATAATGGATTAATTGACTATCTCGCTTCACAAGCCTCGATTTTGTTTAAATACAAAGCAGTGCAAATGTATAAGGGTCGCTTAACCAGCTCACCAATAATAAGACTTTTATAAAATTACTACCTTTATTTAAAGTTTTATGTTTTATAATTTTACTTAGTGGTAATAAGTCCCCCTTTCCTGACTTTAGCTGTTGAGATACAAACTTCTCCTCTTTCTGCTCGGCATAACTTTCCAAGCCAAATTACATTAATTTAATAAATAAATCAAATTTGCACATAGTAGTTTTACTCCGATGTCATCAGATTCTCCACAAGCTGCTCCAGCGTGGGGCAGCAGCGAAAATCCCCCGCCATTTTCCGTCCAGCAGAAAAACGCGCTAGGACTGGTTCACTAAGTTATTCCAAACCTATGGGCCAATTCGTTCCTTCCAAGGACCCAGATGCCCACCTTGATTATACCCAAGTGTTACCATGCTGCCCCCTAGTGCTCCCCCAGAGCAACATGCGCTACGGCCTAAGGGTCAAATATGGGAAACTATTCCCATACCACAACCAAGCCATTATTGAAATGGCACAGGCGGTGATGTCACCCACCGGATTTTTTATTTCTGCCCCTACAGGGGTATTTTGACCTTGGCTTCACCTGTGAAGCTGACGCTGCCACTGCAGCAACTGTGCCCCTGGTATTCCAGGGCACCCCTCACCCCACAACTCAAACTCAGCTCCCAGCGGACACCACTTTGGTGGTCCAGTTTGCTGGCCTGCCCACCCACCTCCCCCTGAAGTACTTCACCAGGAGCTGATGGATGGTTTGGCAGCCTATGGCTCCAACCCCATCTTACAATTTGTGGTCCCAAATGGGGCCACACAACTTGCTGGGCCTCAGGCATATGCCACAATAAGCCCTGAATTTTATAAAATTGTGGTGGCAATTCTGCTGCACACCATTATTCCCTCAGCACCTGACCATCCATTTTGGGCCCGCGTTGAGGGTGGGTGGACAATCTGTCCATCATGTTTTAAGTTAGACACATAAAAACGCAAGTGCCCCTTCTCAACCACTTCAGGCAGATTGGACAACTCATCCGCTGACCTCCAATCAACTGCCCGCCCTGTACAATTTCAGGCATGGGGCACAATCCTACCTCCTCCACCCCCAAAGCCTGTTGCTGCAGCTGCACCTGCAGCCACCAATCATCCTCCTTCTCACCCCAATGCCATAAATAATTTCTCCAATCAAGCATTGGATTGGGTCCCAGTTTGATCCCATGCTTCTGCAGATGAATCAAACATACCTCAACTGTACGCTGATTCTTCAATCCAATTCAACCAAAACCCATGGAAATTATTGGCTGAAATTGACAAATCAGGTAAGTTCATTGAAGAACCATCCCTGCAAATCGAGCAGTTCATTAATGCAGAATGGAAAGCCAAATACCCCCCTGACTTATACCCCACAGCCAAACGCCAAATCATTTCGCAGTGATCACTAGCTTGCAGTCAAGCAGCTGCAACACCAGATTGTCATCCCCTGTGTAAAGCAGTCACTAAATCAGTAGCGATACTCAAAGGAAGAATTCCACCTCCTGTTATCCCCACAACCTTAACTCCAAAAAGCAAAATATTGGTGAACAAGTACTACAAAAACGCAAATGATGTTATCCAGAATGTGACAACTATAGCACGGAATACAAAAGCAAAAATAACCTGAAACAACATTGCCACGTTTGTTCAACTCCCAGACGCCCAAATTAAAGCTGAAAAATTTTTAACTGAATATCTAGTGCCATTCACCTAGCTGGCAATTTTCATAAAATTCCAATCATTAGAGATATCAAACCACATACCACAGATGCCCCAACGTCATTACTGATGGCCGTGACATGCACTATACTTTGGGAGGAAGAAGCTGCTGCCAAAGAGGTTTCCAAAGACGAGACCCCAACCCCCCTTCCGCCATGGAGAGATAAGCAGCTTCCAATGCCCACCTGGTTGATTGGTTTTCAAGGCATCTCACTCAATCCGCTCATTAGGGCGTTTTGTTTGAGCCAAATAGTTACGTTTTATAGTACATTTTTAGTTTCATTAATGTCCGTCCCCTGGTCAGCTTGCCTCAAATAAATAGATAAAAACTTCTCCTGCCTTATTGTTGATATCAGGTCCTGTTCAGCACCTGCAAGCTACCAAAAACCCTGATTCCAACTAGTGCTGCTCACTACAGGGGGTAGTAAACCACAAAAATGATCAAAATGGTGGGTGTTGGGGGAACTAACACTTACAACCTCCACGCTGCTTTTGACATCCAGTTGGTTGCCCTTGAACAGCAACTAGCCAAAGCTTTATCAAGCCTCAAAAAACTCTAACAGTGCCCTTTTATAACTCCCTTTGAAAGAAAAGTTTACCCCTGGCGAGGATAGGACTGCTTCTTTTATATATGTCTACAAATCTGCCATGGAAGGCGCAACTGACCAACAAAAAGTCAAGCAAATCAAACCTCACCTATGTCGCATGCTCAAGAGGTGATGGTCCCACATATGGATAATCTGAAAACATGGGAAGAGGTTAAGGATGCGCTATTTGCTGAATTTGGCTAAACACAAAGTTTGAAGAGAAAAAAGAAGGCCTTTATGTGCCTCACTTGAAAAGGGGAAAGGCTCACCACCCTTGTTAATTGATTACATGGTGAAGCTCAGCCTCTAGTACTTGGTGAATTTTTCCTCTTGATGATGCCCTTGCTGCCATTCTAACTGGTTTAGCTTCTTACCCCTCCATTGCACGGCATCTTATCTCTGTTAAATGTTATATCCATACTCTCTGTGATATCAAAGAGACGCTGCTAGAGGTTGCAGATATCTATAACAATGAGGCTACTTAAGGAGTTATGTCACATCCTCAAATCTTTACCATTGAGGACTCTACACCCATATTGCTAAAAAGGAATCCTAGATGATCCCTATGGCCCCACCTGTGCTTTTTACTAACCCGAGACCAGCACCTGTGGTGTGGCTTAAACCTGACCTTCCTTCTCCCAGCCAACCTGAGTTTCTCAGGCTAGTAAATTAGAGTGTATCTTCGTCAATAGGGAAGCGCTCCCTGCTGCCAATTTGCCACCAAGATTAGCTTATGCCATTCAATAAAACTCAACCACTTGTTTCCCCATGGCTCACAGCCTCTTATCAACCCAAATCTTACATAATTAAAGCCACTCCCTCCACAAGGCTATCTCCTCCAGCCAACTCTAATCCAAATTCTGTAGCATTGACAAAACCCAAACCTTTACCTCCAGTGACACTCACTCCCTCTAACCATGGGCTCATGGATAAGGGTTTTCAAGATAAGCCAACTTTTCCTCCTAAAATAATCGCTGCGGATGGCCCCCCAGCTACTAAAGTTATGGCCTCCACCTATGACAGCTCTTCTCGTATTCGCTAAATGTGTGTGGACAACCTTTTGGATGATGAGTCTGAAGGGGGTTATGAGGACATTGGTTATTTGTCCTAGGAGCCCCTGTTGAAGTAGGTATACTGGATCAGTTAAACCCTGAAGGAGAAGATAGAGCCCTGATCCTTAAGAAACCTACTTAATCAAGTGCTGGGGTGTCCTGAGGTTATTGATATTGCTAGCAATGATGACCAGATTATTTCTTCGCTGATCCGACCATTTCATCATGTTTACACCCTACAGTCCATTAAAGATAACTATCCTGATACATCTAAAAATCTTGCCTCTACTCTCCGTCTTAAGGAAGTATTAGCTCTTCCCCTTAACTTTGGCAGGGCCATAACTTAGGTAGAGGTCATTATTCAAAAAGTTCAGGTTAGGGCTATCTTAGAGACTGGATCTCCCATGAACATTATCTCTTCCAAGATGATAAAGAAGATTAAGCTGGCTTCTGATCTCAATTGTGCACAGGAGTTTGAAATAGTGGGTCCCAACAACACCTATACTATTAAAGTTTACTCCTCCTTGCCTATTCATGATGTAAAGCTCATCTTGTCAGCTCCCTCCGTGGCCTTGGATTGTAACACTTACAATATGCTTATTGGCATGCAGTTTATTTTGAGTATACTGGTATAATCAACATGAAACTTGGTTACCTCTCCATAATCAGTTATGAAGTCCCTCTAATTTTTAACAATTAAGAACTAATAAAAAAGAATACTCCTGCTTAGTTAAATACCCTTCCTCTCTTTACCTAAATTCTACATGACCTCTGGATGCAAAAAAAGTTGCCCAATTCAGTGGACGCTTCAGAGGACTTTCCATTTTATGCTGCAGAGGAAACAGTAATCAAGACTGGTAAACAACGGATGGCTGCTACCAACATTACATTACAGATCCCCCAAGCCTGTCTGCTACATATAACTAGCATTGATGGAGTAAGCGCTTTGGAACCCCAGGTGTTGCTGGGTATACTAGACCCCGCATATCAATGACCCATTTAATATCCTATTGGGGAACCTTATCAATAAACATATCATTGTCAAGAAACATCAGGAGGTAGGAAAATGTCTACTCGCTCCCTTTGAAGGAATTTATTGTGTCCATTTTATTGGGTCAATGTTAGATATGGGTTTACCCACTGACCAGATGGTGTGTACTCTGCACAACATCCACATTTCCGATGGCCTAACTCCAGATGAGCTCAAACAAATTCATTCTCTATTGGATACCTCTAGTGATATTTTTTAAAAACGAGAGGGATTATGGCATATTAAGAGATGGAGCCACACCATTGATGTTGGTGATGCCCAACCTAGTTGATCTAAACCTTAAGTCCAAGGATGAAGAGCAGCAAATGAGGGTTGAACTCAAGCATTTATTTGACGCTGGGCTATAGTACCGTCCCAAAGCCCTTGGGCATCCCTTATCTTGCTGATCAAAAAGAAGAATGGATGTCATCATGTAGTTATGGACTACTATAAACTGAATAGCCTCACTATAAAGGACAGCAGTCCTATCCCCCACATATATGATGCTCTTGCACAACTCTCCGCTCAAAATTCTTCTCAGTTATGGATTTGGCCAGCGGATAGTGGCAAATGGATCTTTCTCATCAAGATCAGGAGAAATATGCTCTCATTTGTAGTGAAGGTTTATTTCAGCCTACCCACCTACCCCAAGGGCTGCGCAATGCGCCGGCATCCTTCCAACATGCAATGGATCACATTCTGCTGGACCTCAAGTTAAACTATGTGATTGTCTATCTTGATGACATCACCGTATTTTCTGCGACATAATCTGATCATCTTGCTCATTTAAAATAAAAGTCCTTCAACGCCTGTGGGCTTCTAACATCAAGTTGAAACCATCAAAATGCACTTTTATCAAGAGAATCTCGAATTCCTTGGACATACTATCTCCCAGGAAGGGATCAAGCCATTTCAAGATAAAGTCAAAGCTATCTCTAAAAAGTCTGTCCCTAATCTCTCTGGGACATTCAGGTATTTCTGGGTATGATGGGTATTACTATCCTTTAATCCCCTCAAGTTCGCCCAGCTCACCGAGCCTCTCATCTGACTATTGGCAAAAAACACCCCTTCTTATTGGGGTACTGAACAAGCTGCCACCTTTAAAACACTAAATAATTTGCTTCAGCAACGCCTTACCTACGCCACACCAACTATGGGAAATCCTTAAAATTGTTCACCGATACCTTGGACTATGCCATTGGAGCCATCCTGGCCCAATTGGACATTAATAGCATATATCATCCGGTCTCCTACTTCAGCAATATGTCGTCAAAAGCTGAACGTAACTAGTGTTACAAAGAAGGAGTGCCTGGAAGTATTACTAGATGTTAAACATTATTACCCCTTTCCTATATGGCACTACGTTCACTGTGGTTACTGACCATCCTTCCTTAAAATGGCTACAAAAAATGGAGGATCTCACCAGAAGGTTGGCCCATTGGACAATAAACTTCAACATTATGACATGAAAATTGAGCACCGAGTGGGGAAGCATTATATGAATGTGGATGGCTTGACTCAGCTGCCTATCAATCACCTGGACAACAGTGAAGCAAAGAGATTACATAAACTCCTTATGACCCCTGAAGCCTGTGACGATGAGGATGACCCCATAAAGAAAATGCTAGCACAACATTCCCACAACATTAAGGTGGAAAGCAGAAAGTTATATAGGCAGGTATGAGTAAAAATTTTGCCCTATCTGCGTTCTTCAGAGCGGGTACCTGTGTTCTTGGGCGCCCACTCCACAATTAGGCATTTTGGAGTGAAGAGGTCATATGAGTGGATTAAGGAACGGTACTATTGGGAGGGTATAATGGATCTATTATTAGAGTCTTGGATGCCTGTTTAATTTGTAAAAAGCAATATCGCTTCAAGATCAAATAACAATACTAACTCACTACCCCTCAGCAACCTTTTCACACTATCAGTTTAGATATGGTAGGACCGCTACCCCAGACCACAAGTGTTAATTGGTACATTCTGGTAGGTATTAAGAACTTTATGAAAAGTATTGAAGCCATGGCTCTCCCTGCTCAAACTGCCAAAGCAACCGCCACTTTCCTCCACAAATCAATCTTCACCCGCCATGGTTGCCCACAGGTCCTCCTATGCGACAATAGGTAAAATTTTAGCTCCTTAGTGGTCAAAATCCTGTCTGCAGTCATGTGCACCCAGCAACTTTTATCCGCCCCATATAACCCTTTAACCAATGGGACTGTAGAATGGGCAAATGGAGCTTTAGTATCCATATTATGAAAAATGGCCACCTCTGACCCTATACATTGGGATCAGTTTTTGCACAGTGCACTCATTGCCTATCACATTAGCTATCATCAAATTTTAAAAAATGTCTCCATTCTATGTTTTGTATGTTCATGAACATGGCATACCTGCCCTGTTGACAAAAGATGTCTTTTCAGCCAGGACTGATGACCTAGACAAGGCCAGATGAAGTTGGCCCAAAAATATCATCCAACTACTTTAGAAGCTATGACTAACATAGCCAAAACTGTCATCAATGAAGGTCAAGCCTCCAATGAATTCAGATCACCTCTACCCTCTTTTTAGATCTATGACGTGGTATTATATTATCATAAATGTATTACTCCTAGAAGTGCGAAGCTAGGCTCTATCTGTAAAGGCCATTAGCCATCTTCTACAAAAGAGGTGATGAATAATCTATCAAGTTACTTGCTTCTGGAGTTATGATCAACAGAGTTCATGGTCAGATCCTTCGCCCTTATTCTCCCCCCACCATTCTTGAAGGGAGTAATGTCGGACAAACGGTTGTTTGACTAGAAAATAAAATAGGTCAGAGGAGAATAACCCCAAAATTCTAAACATTCAAATGGCCTATCCAATTTTCGGTGGAATCCAGCCTCTTTAAGTAAGGTGATTCCTCCCACTCTCTAGTCAAATAGGTCTACCAGTAATGATAGAAAAATGCCAAATCACCAGAAAGTTCAGGAAATCCATATAGAGGTCTCCCCGCGCCCTACAATAAATTCACTGAAAACTTAGCGCGGAGACCAGGCTCTTTTATAGGCCTTGAGGGGGTCACACCAGGTGAAATTAATTTACCCCATGGTGATTGTCTTAAATATATTAAAAGTTTACCTCACATCTTTGAGTTTTTGTGTGCCCGTTAGGGCACCCAGTGCAGGCAAATTTGCGGGATGAAACCCAGGGTACTGCCCCCACTGCACTGGGGCTGCACAAATCTAAGCACCACTGAAGTGGACCTGACCGCGGGTGGGGTAGCTCACACCACCCCCAAACTGGAATATTCTTCCCTGTTTGGTATACCAGGTAGCAAAAGCTACCAAGCCAGTTCATAGATATGCCTCCCATCCCTTATTGCGAGGAATGAGAACAGACTGACCCCCAAGTTGGAATTACTTGAGGAAAGAGGATTGCCATAGTTTTCATCAGCTATTTCTAGCCGTCGCTTGACTATGGCCAGGGAGCTTGTTGCCTGGATTCTTTCTGAAGGGAAGCAACGCTGGCTTCTGGCAAGCCATAGACCATACATCACTTCCCCATATCGTGCACCAGACCCTGAACCCCTCCTTGTCTGCAAGCAGACTTGGTGGGGCATACGCAGTCAGGATCTCTGGCCATGCGAGATGACCAGAGAATAACTTACACCCTGGTTGGTATGCTTCATACCAAAGGAGAACATTACTCCACACAGCATCCGCTTCTGGACACTCTTTGAAGATGTGCTTTGCCATCTACTCCCCTCTGCATACCTTACAGGCATACAGAAGGTCATCCTCCTTATGCTTACTCCATTTACCCATAGTCGCCCCAGTGACCAGGATATTGCTGCGGAGTTAGAAGAGAAAGTTCTGAACTAGTATATACCAGCATCCCTTAACCCTCCTCCCCCACAGGTCCATCACGCCAGGTCACATTTTGCAAGTGATCTGGGACAAGTACGTCGAGAAAAGCTCTCTGTCTTATAGCTTCTGGAACCTGGCGGTTGTGAAATATGAGAGGCAGATACCGCTACCTCCCACCACCTTGAGCCAGTCCCAAAGGATGAAGAGGCTTTCCCATCTGGAGTATCTCCAGCCTTTTCCTCCTCGCGGGAACACCCGCCAATCCTGCCCTCCATGACATTCTGAACGGGCTTCCTCAGCCTCTAATGAAGCCATAGAAAGAATTGCTTTTTCTCCAGAAAGAAGGCAGTTCAGTTGCTTCCACAACATCCCATGCCTTCCTTACCAGCACCTTGGAGGTAATGGCAACATTATTAGCTGCTTCCACCCTAAGCACCCTCCAGCCATCGCCATCAATGAGGTCCCCCCAGTGGATTGCCACGAAAAAGATCTTGAAGGCCTTGTGCAGATGAGGTTCCATCTCCAGTCCCCAAGCTCCTCCCCAAAGGGGAATTGCCCGGATCCTTTCAATGGTCCACTCTCTACCCGCTAATCTACCCTTGCTGCTCGCCCAAGCTCTAAAGTAATCCTTCCAGTAGACTGGTAGGTTCCCATGCTTGGAACGGCCTCTTGATTGATGCCTCAGATAACACCAAAATCCTTGTTCAAACTATCCTTGCAAGCCTTAGAGAGGTAGTCCTCCAGTATTGGAGACCAACAGATGGATTTTCCCTCATGAGCGACCCATGCGATCCATTTAAGCTGCAGTGCTTTGATCATAAACCCAAAGTTAATCAGACTGATGCCCCCTTTTTCACCTCCTGACACAAATTAGTGTAACTGTTTTTGACGCTCGCCCTCACCAAATGAACTGGATGATTGAACTCTGTATTCTTCTGATGGAAGATGCCAGCGGTGGACCAAATCCGGCAATGTACCATAGTCTGGAAAGAAAAAAGTGTTCATGACAATGGCCCTGCCCTGGTAAGATAAGTTGAGCCATTGCCACTTCCAAGCCGCTTTTTTAAGGTCCTCTTCAAGTTTAAGCCAAATCTCATGCGGCAACGCTTGCCTAGGGATGGGACATCCGAAGTACAGAAACTCCTCCCCTATTGCCATCCAGGGGATCAAGCTCTTTGGTGCCACACCCAACGTCGCCATTCTGCCAATGGGCCAATCCCTGGATTTTGACAGATTGACCTTGGTGTTTCTTGCATTCTGGTACATCTTCAGAATGTCCATCACCACCTTCTCCTCCTTTGACGAAACATTAATCCACTTATCATCTGAAAATATTATATGAAAGTACTCCTCACCGATGATGGTAAGTTTCCTCCGGTCTAACTATCTGAGAGCCACTGAAAGTGTCTCTATTGCAAGGACAAACAACAAGGGAGATGGGGTCTCCCTAACGCACGCCCCTACACACCTTAAAGGGGTGGGAGAGGACCCCATTGATATTGACATCTGATAAGGCCTTCTCATAAATCGCTTTAAGCAGTCTCAACAAATGCCCCTTGATTCCAACCCTACTTAACACTTCCCAAAGAAACTCATGATTCACCCGATCATACGCCTTCTCTTGATCAAGAAACAGTAGTCACCCCCTCTGGTCATACTGTTTACTTGCCCACACTTCTATCAGGTGAAGCAGCATCAAGTTGTCAGCAATTGTGCGTCCTGAAATAAACCCATTCTGATCTTTCCCAACAACTTCTGCCACAACCCCCTTTAGTCAATTGGTTAGGATCTTCATTAAGTCAATATAGTCAATGTTAAGCAGAGTCAAAGGCCGATAGTTCCCCATGAGGGAGGGATAGCCCTTCTTTTACAACACCACCACACCCTTTGAAAACATTAGCTCGATTATACCAGAGGCTAGGAGTTGATTGTAAAGCTCATCAAGCATCTCAAACGTTTCTGCCAGAAATAACTTGAAGAGCTCCAAAATCAACCCATCCTCCTCTGGAGCCTTGCCATTCTTGCCCTTGCAGATGGCGTCTGACACCTCCAATTTGTAGATCTTGATGCATAGGTGCAGCTGAGTCTCCTTTGGCAGTACCCCCAGTCCACTTGAGAGTACTTTGGATGCCTCCAGGTAATTCTCAGATGGGCCATAAAGGTCCTCATAGTAGGATTTGGTCACCTCAGCCATGCGAGCTGCATCCTTCACCTCAACTCCCCTCATCACAAAGTGACAAAATCCTTGCTGAAGGTCTGAATGCCCCTACCGCCTTGCGGAGTAGGGCCACATTGCTGTTAAATCCTCATCCCATTTAGACTTCCTTTTGTTTGAGGCGATCCATCATGAAGGCTCCCATTGATTTCGCATACAATTCAGCCTTGGCCATGTAGGCAGATGCCCCCACGACCATGGACTGCTTGCAGGTACTCTCAAAGCTCCTCTCCAAAATTTCATACCTCGAACACATGGCCCCTAGCTGCCTCCCAAAGACTCACAAGCCATCTTGAGATCAGACTTCATCTGCAACCATTTTACTAGCGCATCAGGCTTCCCCACAATATGGCTTCTCCACCATCTCACCTTCTTCCTCATGATATCCTGAAGTGGACTCCACTTCAGGAGTTCAGGGTTCAGTCTCCCGATCCCTTTCCCTGCAGAAGCAAACCGAGGGTCACTGATCTGCAGTTCCAGGGGTCTGTGGTCTGAAGCACCTGGATAATAAATCCAAAGGATCAACTTGCAGCGACTCAGGAGAGGCTGGGGCACTGACACAAGGTCAATGCGGGAGAAATGATCCCCCTGGATGTGAGTGCACCCAGTCTCTCCCTCCTCACCACGGCCAGCTCTCCACACATCCAGTAGGCCAAGGTCGATCATTAAACTGGCCAACTTGTGGGCTCCAGGATCAGAGATCCAATTGCCTGAAGCCCCAATCCTATCATCCCTAAATCAGACATAGTTCATGTCTCCACCCAGCACTAATGACCCCCCAATTCCTTCCTCCTGGATCCTTAGGCCGACCTTATGGAAGAAGGCCTTCCATTTAGCTCCAGAATTGGGCGCATATATGCCAATAAACCAAGTTGATTCCTCTCCAAACAGTGACATTACTGCCACTGATCTTCCAGGAACCAAAACCCTTTTATCCAAAGCCTTACCTTGTCTGCCCACCAGACCAGGATACCCCCTTTGGCTTCTCCCCCTCCCTCTTTACCTCCCCTAAGGGCGAGTCTGAGTTTGGTTGATCCGCCAAATGAGAGTAGAATGATTGTTTCAGAGGGAACTGGAAAGCCCAGTCCTCTTCCACCCCAGGTTTGGACTGTCTCAGTGAGGAAGTTAATATCTATCCCATGTTGTTGCAATCAAAGCTTTACCCGCTACCACTGCTTGAGTCCATTCAGACCCCGTGCATTAGCAAATTAAAACCCTGATCGCCATAGGTTCAAAACTGAAGAGGCCTCAGTTTCAGGATCTGGGGGGTCCCCATCCTTTTCCACCTCAGATGATTTAGTGGGACCACGTTTCTTACTCCCCTTTCTAGGACTAGACTGGTCTGGGGGTGGAGGCTGCTCAGTATCACCATCTTCTAAAATCTTACCATTGTCAGGTTCCTCAATAGACCCATTTGCTTCGCTTGGAGGCATTGAGGTAAAAGGCATTGACCCACTATTGCTAGCAATCACACCTCATCACCTCCGCCTCTTCCCCTATGGGCTTCGCGCGCTCTGTCATACCCACATCCCTTATGGTCGCCTGCCTCTTATGCAATCAAGTGATGGGGAAAACCCCATCCATTTAGGAGGCGACTGCCATCATAATGTTCTTTGCGGACTGTGCCAAAGCGCCACTCAGCTTGATTTGGAGTTGTTAATTTCTCGGCGTCTAGGTCCGTTATCACAGAGTTGGATTTGCACATGGTATAGCCACTGAGAAACCCAATCAAACGATATGAGGATCGCTGATTCTTATAATATAACTAATTAAAAATATATGGAGCTATTGCCCCTTATTTCTTTCTTTATTTTTAGATATCTCGCGGACTGTTCTGCGCTTCTTCTTCCTCATAAAAGACTACTCCCTTTTTAATCTTCCATCATGCTCTTTATACCTCGATTCCCCAGCTGGATGCATACTTGGCTTGATATCTTCTATTCTTCTTCCTTATTCGAGTTGCTCTTGTTTGTATCAAATCTCGGTGTGATTCTTCTCAATTTGCTAAATGTTCGAATTTTGCTCAATTATAATTCGTGTATCCCCTTTTCATAAACCTTGAGACTCATCTCAATTCCCCTGTGATCCGCCAATATGGGTAGCATATCATCCAGTCATATCAACTTCCCGACATTACCCCCTCTTTGACTGGATGATAGGCTCTTACTGTTTGTACGCTCTAAGGAACTTAGCATGGACTCAGTTG
>JAKSZP010008565.1:0-42354 GCA_022478985.1 Massospora cicadina | reverse complement strand
GGAAGTCATAGCGGACCAGCTCCACATGCCACCTGGCTTGTTGCTGGTTCATCTTCCTGGGTTAGAAATAGTACTCTAAGGCCTTGTGGTCCATTTGGATAACGAAAGGATGTCGGGCATAGAGGAGGTGATGTTGCCATTCATGCAAGGCCACCATCACCGCCAACAGTTCTTTATCATATATCAGATAAATGTTTCTGCAAGGAGCAGCTTACAGCTGTAGTAGCACATGGGATGCTCCAACCCATCCTCCCCCTCCTGAAGCAATACTGCCCCACAGCATAATTTGAGGCATCTGTCTCAACCACGAAAGGTTTCCTCAGATCTGGATGGGCCAGCACTGGCGCGGTAAGTAACTTACCCTTTAATAATTCAAATGCCCGCTCTTCTTCCTTTCCCCATACAAACGGAACATCCTGAGTCAACCGCATAAGTGGTAAGGCCGTTTGGGAGAGATTCTTCACAAACTGACAAAGGAAGTTCAAGGTACCCAAGAAACTTTGCACCCCCATCTGATCTGTGGGAGCCTTCCAGGCCCAAACTGCTTGGAGCTTATATGGAGACACCCCTAATCCATTCTGGAATACCATGTTGCCAAGAAACGTCACTGAACTCTGGTTGAACTTGCACTTTGAGGTCTTCAACTTCAAACCCATTTGGCCTATTGCCCCCAAAACTTCCCAAACATCGTGAATGAGTTCCTCCTGGGACTGTGAGAACACAAGGATGTCATCCACATAGGCGGCACAGCAACATCCGATCATCCCCCCAAGGACATGATCTATCATCCATTGGAACACTTCTGGAGCATTCTTCAGCCCAAAATGGCATTATACGGTATTGGTACACCCCTAGGTGGCACTTGAATGCCATGTATTGCTGATTCTCTGGCCTCACTGGAATTTGACTAAATTCATCCACCAGGTCGAGCTTTGTAAACACCATGCATCCATTAACCATCAGAAGAATATCCTCCAAAAGTGGCATCAGATACAAATCCAGCTCCGTAGCCACATTTAGACAATGAAAATCCACACATGGGCATAAGTCGCCACTCGCCTTTGGTACTAACAACACAGGAGATACCACCAGAGACCTGGAGGGCTCAATCAAACCCTTGTCTAGCATGGACTCCACATGGCTCTCCAGAGCTTCCATGGCTTGTTCATTTAGAGGGTAGACTGGACATCCCTTGGGGAGGTCTGAACCCTCCTTAAACTGATATGAAAATGCAAATGAACCCATAGGGGAGAAAGGTGAACTTCCAATGGGCCCAAACACATCCACAAAGTCACTGTATTTGGGTGGAAGCTCTACCTCCTGCATTCCTCCCAAGCTCCTGCATCCACTTGGGACATCACCACCAACCTCCATCTTCCACGTTGTCAGGATTTTCCCTGGGTTAGGTGTAAGCCTTAACCAGGGGAAAATCAACATCCCCCTTCAAGGGGTGTAAATCCTAAATGGATTATTAGATTTGAAAATAAGAGTCGAATCTACAAGTATATCAAATTTGGGGCTTGGTATAAATAACCCCAAATTCGAGGAAATAGTACATCCTCTTCCCTTAGGACATGTGACCTGGGATATCACCTGACCTGGTCACGAGGGTGGCTTGATCCAAGTAAGGACCAAAACAATGGGCAATTCAGAAGGCTAGGAGAAACCCTACTTGGACAGGGCCACAACGATCCTAGAGCCACGTGTCCCCTAATAACCTATAAATATCCCTAATTTTTATATTAATAAAATGCTTTTGTTCATAGGATCTATTTTATCTTATATTTTATTAAGTTTAATTCATCAAAATGAATGGAGTCTCATCCATTGTCACGCCCAGAGCCACCCCTGCCCTCTTGGCTGACGCCAGCCCCTTGCAGTCAGCCTACTTGTTGGGTTCCCCTGCATCAGCACCAGCGAGCGCATCTTGGGGAAACCCAACACACGTCATGCAAGGCCCAATCTTGGGTGATAAGGTAATTGTTTTCTGCAACACATCAATCCGTGGCTGGAAATGATGCCACCATTGCATCCCCAGCACCACGGGGTGGGCCAGATTCCAAATCTCACAAAAACCCACTTTCAACCAAAAAGGATTCTGCTGAATGACAATTAAGGGCTCCAGAACCCACAAGGGGGCTCTTCTCGATACGTCAGTGAACACCACCTCCAGACCCCTTCTCATTTCTAACTGCAAACGTTCTGCTAAGGCAAACTCCATATAATTCTCCTTGGCCCCTGTATCCACCAGGGCCAGCACCTTCTCAGTCTGGCCATGCGAGTATAGCTTGACTAGAATAAATACCCTGGGATAAATTGAAGAAGAAGGTTTAATGTTAGAAGCATTTTCAGATTGCAAGTTTGCGGGCAAAGTAGGCCAGGGGCTATAGCGCTGTCTGGGTCCTAGACCTGCTCTTCCTGACTCTTCACTGCCACTCTGACGGGGCCCCCATGGATATTTCCAAAATTCTGTGGAGAGCCCCACCAGCCTCCTCGTCCTCTATTAGCAATGATGGGTGACTGGACTCTTCCCAGGGATGACGAATCCTCTCTCCAGTTTCAGTCCAACGCCAACTGCTTTTCCACCTGTATCACCAAGGCAATCTCCTCCGCCAACAAACCCTGAACTTTAGCAGCCGCCATGGCCGCCAACATGTCCACCTGTAGCCCCTATCTGAACATTTGCAATTATTGCAAGTCTGAAACCCTCACTGCTTTCACCAATGGCCAGATAAATCCGCACATATTCCTCCACTGAACCTCAACCCTGCTCCACAGTCAACAAAGCTGACCACGCCTTGTCTTGCACCTCATCCAGACAAGCTGCCTGGTCGATCCAGTCCACACACTCATCCATGGATCCTGGCAGGCGTCCTTGCTCCTCAACCAACTCTTGCACCCACCTGGAAAGTTCCAGATGTAGTGCATCCATGATTTGCACGATCTGCAATGAGAGAGGGGTCTCCCCACCTGTTGCCTGAGCCAACTGCACCTGAAAAAGAATCTGCGACACCACTTGAAAAAATTTTCCAAGGCCTTCATCGGCAAAGCTGCTCAACCTTTTGGGGTTACAGGACCCCTGAGGCATTCCTCCCTTCTTGCGGGCCTCGAGCCACACACTTGGATCACTTCTCTTTATTACAAACATAAGCGAGAAGCTCACCATCACCACTTTTAACACATGGCAGTACCATTCTTCCCCACCTGGGACCACCTCCTCCTCCTGGGGGCCCCACAAAACTGACAAGAAAGTATTAGAGTTTTGTCTCTTTTAATGGACGGGTTTGCGCCAATATGCAACGAACAAATTGGGCAGTAAGAGCCAAGTTACTGACCATACTAGGTACAGGCCCGCAGAGGCCCATCCTCAAACCTGACCGCCATGACTTGTCATTGCCACATATTCTTGGACCACTGTTCCCATTATACTGCATATTAGTAGCAGGGTCTGGGACCAGGATAGGGCTGAGAACAACGCCAACACCACGCTGAGCTCACTGGCGGAGCTCATGACCTGGATCCAATCTGACTTCTTTTATTACAAACATAAATTTAATAAAATTCTGAGCTCAGCAAAGTCCTTTATTTTTAATTTCCTTGTAGAAGACACAACTTCCCTTCAGGGCTGCCGCGTCTTCCCTTAAATAATATGTTGCAACTATCAAACAGGATGTTCATTTCATTAAGCTCCTCCAAACCTGACCACCACATTGTTAGAGAAGAATCGCCATCCCACCAAATCACCATCCATGCCCTGCGTAAGCCCATCATCATTTTGCAGAGGTGATTCAGATTTGGGATGGCAATTTCGCCCAGCTCCAAACCTACCAAATTTGGTGCCTGTTGAACCAGGGCCACATTCGGATCAACTTCCGCCTGATCTGAACCAATGAACGGATCAGGTGCCCACCAATCCATTACATATCTCTTATTTACTGTTGATTTTATAACAGTGGTGCTCACTACAGGGGACCCATTAATCAGTTATAAAAATAATAAAAATTCAGTTGCCTGCTATGTTGCAGTCTGGTTGCTTTGATAAGGAATCTGCATGACATGATGGGGCTGTTGCATATGAGTAAAAAAACTTGCATTGTACACTGTGATCAAAAGACAAGATGAGCTGCTCCAGGAAGTTCGCAGTGAAAAGCTGCCACCATTTGATTTTGAAGGAAATATTCATTGGTTCTTTCAATAATTTGAGTTATCAACTGAAGAAACCTTGGACTGATGAAGGGAGAAACTATTGATCTCAACCTTAGATGTCAGAAGTTCATATTAAGTCATTTGTTACCTCACAGATAGTTCCGTTACATACCAAGAAGTTAAGGAGATGGTGCTGCGGTTGTTCAGCGAAACTGAAAAGATGTTGCAGTGGAAAGCTGAGTTCTTGTCCATTTATTTCAGTGAAATGAGACCCTCACCACATTCTCTGAGCGATTTACAGTGGAAGCCCACGTTTTGATTGGGGCAGGAATTTTATCTGAAGTCAAAGTGTACATTGCAATGTCCTCTGCGGTGAAGCCATACCCTGAGCTTTACAATGACATGGCCCCGTTGTTGCAGGATGCTGTACCTCTTCTTAACTTGTTCAGTTTGTACGTCACTTAGCTGTAACTTTACCTCAGCCCAATATTGAACAGATTCACACTGTCACTGTTGTCAGTCCTAATCATGTGGGGGAATCAACGGGTCAGTGCAGGTTTTGTCAGGTTACTCACCGCAGTCCAACGTCCACTCCATAACTGCCAATTGACTTCTGGCCAACTACCACTTTGGCCCTAAATATGCTGATCGCAGCAGGCGTTATACCAATGTGGGTTTAGTTACATTGATCATCTACAGGTCAACCTTCTGTGTGGGCCAACTTATATTAAGCACAAGCGCAGGCCCTATGGAGTAAGTTGTTTTTAATTGCGGTCGCACTGGGCGCATAAGATGATGGTGCCCTACTTGACGGATCCCTTACATACAACAGGATCAAACTTATCAGGGAAAAGTCAGAGCGGAGTAGAGATGGGACTCTCTACTTCCACTATTTCAAATTTATACATCCCACCTGAATCTACTGTAAAAATTGCAGCAGAAGCCTCCCAGTATGATGTTTACCTCCTCTACCAACAGCCAGTTAGGGGAATAAATGTGCTGTCTCAAACACAAGTCAAAGAAATGGCGGACACAAAGTTTCTTGAGCAGCCAAAGCCTTACGCTTGTCAAATGTTTGACCAAAGTCCGTCAGACCAGCTAGAACCATTTGCAGATGCATTGTCTCAGAGAAGAGTAGAGGTCACCCTTCCAGTGTACGCTATTATAACAGAGTACCCTACAGTCAGTGTGGGTATTACAAGTTTTCTGGGAAAACGCGAACCACTGAACGTACACATAGTAAATAGCTGGCATTCATCTTACTTGGAGTGCACTTAGTGTGACATTGTGGTGGACAAGACCCGAGTACAAGCTATAATTAGTACAGGCGCTCCTGTTACCATTGTCTCCACTAAGTTGGTGGCGAAGTTATCTTTAAAACCTGACATAGACCACCATATGGTGTATGGGACTGCTGGAGCGGGAAACACGGTCTCTGAAGGAGCATATAGCTCACTTCCCTTGCAGTTTGGATCCATTGCTGTGGTGGCTCCAGCAGTAGTATCACCAAATAGCAACTATGACTGTTAATTGAGATGCTTTAATGTGACACTATGGGGCTGTCATTGACATGATGGAAGAGACCCTCACTATTTTGGGACAGCGGATCCCAATTTATTTTGCCTCCACTGGAGTGCCAAAGGGCTCAGTGCATATGGGACAAATCAACCTTGCCTACAGTAATGGGGTGATTCCAGTGCGCTATTATCAATTAAAAGGGAAAACTTGGGCCCTTCCCCATCAGATATATGAATATCAGGGACTACTGCTTAGAGCAGCTGGAGCTATATCCATTCCCTCTGGACACCAAGTGTTGGGATTTTTGCCCATATTCCCAGCCTGCTATATTACCTGGTATCGCTAGGGGAAAAATTCCCCAAGGCAAAGTGAATTGGAAATCGGTTGACCTGAATTTTGGAGTAACTACGTTTGGGGGATTTTAGGATATTTATCTGGTCATATCTGTCTGGGATCCATCTAGATGAATACCTAATATCTCATCGGGTGGAGTGGCTGACGAAATAAGGGCATCTGATAGTAATTAACTATCAGGTGTACCAATTGGGATTGGTCAGATTTCATCACCAACTGATTGGGAATGTTTAATGAGTTGCGAGGCGAGTGATGCCACCTGCAACTAGCAAATTGATTGGCTAGTGAAGTGACCTGCCATAATGGATAAAAAGTCCCATTATCTAAGCAGGTTGCTAGCCAATTATGGATGATTCACTTGGATCAAGAGGAAAATGTTAATGATACATTTCTGACTCTTTCCATTTGAGGTCTCAAGGATGTCTAATGTCGGAATCCTAGTCATGATGGGGAAGACCATCGCTGCTGAGATGAGGAAGGGTGATTCAATGGCAACGGCTGCTGTTTCATTGAAGAAATGTCAACCGAGGGTTAGACAGCTGAATCCCCTATAAATTCCCTAGAATTCACTATAACAAAAACAATAAAAACACTCACTGATTGACACACATCTATGGTCAGAGAAGAACTAATAAAGGACCTTATTGGTTTGACTGTAGATTTGGTAATAGTTAGACTATCAGCATCTAGCGTGAAGATTCCATCTCAAGGATATTATTGCAGAAGGCAATAATTGGTAGACTCTCAGAGAAGAGTAGAGATCCAAGCGAAGGTTCTAGAGATGAAGGGAACCACAGCTAAGGGATTGCTGCTGACTGTGTGTTGGGCCAAAGGAGACTGTCATCAGAGGATCTTAACAAAGATTGAGTGGACAGGATTATAGGGAATGAATCCCTAAGAGTGCAATATTCAGTATTATTGGAAATACCGGCCAAAACGTTGGGCCTGAAGATAATTCTAACTCGACTATAGATATAAGTTGTCATACTATTATCAGATTATATATATTCTTACAATGCAAAGTGCACGAGGAAACCAAACCTGTGCAGTAGAAAGATTACTAGGTTGACCTCTGATAATCAACTCCTAAGAGTAAAATTTTTACACCAAGTAATAGTAGACCTGAGTTAGAGGTGGAAGTGCTAGCTGGGCTCTACAAGGAGATCATTGGGCCTTATCATCAATTACAGCTTGAGCCCCATGTGACTCCAGGCCTCATACTTCTGGGCCATAGGGAGATCAATATTTTTGATAGCAAATCTTCAGAACAGACCAATCCAAATCCGCTAGCATAAGATTATAGCGTTTTTATCTCTGAACCCAGTTGAGGAGATCAACCAGAGTCACGATTCTGGTTCTTTGGATGAATTTGGTCTACCCATCAAGCTGCATCCCAGTTTAATGGCGGTTGTGCCATGGGAGATTTTAATGGGGTTATCAGAAGATCAGAAGGATCGGGTGGAAGCTTTATTTCAAAAATATAAAGAGGTTATTGCATTTGGCAATCATGATTTGGGGTGCACTCAGGGGGTTGTTCATTGACTGGACACTGGGGCTCATCCCCCCATCAGGTCTCAGCCAATCCGCCAATAAAGGGCAGCTGAAGAAGTTGTCACTGAGGAGATTGACAAGCTGCTAAAGCAGGGAATGCTTGAACTATCTAAGAGTCTGTGGGCTTCACCTGTCCTAATTGTTAAAAAGAAGAATGGTACTAACTGCATAGTAATTGAATACCAGAAGCTCAATAGTGTCACCAAAAAAGACTCATACCCTCTGCCACAGATTGATGATGTGATGAATTGGTAGGTGGAGCTCGCTACTTCTTGGCAATGGATTTGATATCCAGTTATTGGCAAATTGAATTGCTTATGGCAGAACAAGAAAAATGCGCTGTAATCACATCTAAAGGGCTTTTCCAACCAACTCGGATGCTTCAAGGGCTATGTAATGCCCTGGCTACGTTCCAATGAGCAATGGACACCATTCTGGGCGATCTGAAGCTGTCATGTGTACTCGTGTACCTTGATGATATTAATGTCTTCTCTCACACGTTAACTGAACACCTTACCTATTTGGAAGAGGTATTTCGCCAACTGGCTGAAGCCAATATTAAGATCAAGCCCCTGAAATGCCACTTCTTCAAGGATCAGCTGGAGTACCTCGGTTTTGTGGTGGATGCAACTGGGATAAGACCCCAACTCGCCAAGGTGGAGGCTATCCAGAAGATAACTAAGCTATTTAGTAAGTGGGACATTCATGTGTTTTTGGGGATGGTGATTTATTACTGACGCTTCATACCCAATTTCAGTTGCATTGGAGGTCATCTTTTTGAGCTACTAAAGAAGGATGCCATGTTTGAATGGACGGAATGACGCCAATTTGCCTTTAATACACTTCAAACAGCGCTAATTAGTGCGCTCATGTTACGCTACCCTAATTTCAATAAGGAATTTATAATGCAGATGAATGCATCACTTTCCGCTGTTGGGGCAGTCCTGTCTCAGAAGGACAATGAGGGAGAGGAGCACCACATGGCATACTGTAGTCGTAGCTTGAATTTCTATGAACAAAAATAAACCATAACCGAGTGAGAGTGCTTAGCGGTGATTTATGAATATAAGCAGTTTTGAGTCTACTTGCACGGAGTAAAGTTTAAGGTTGTAACGGATCATGCAGCGTTGCACTGGTTGCAGAACTTGAAAGAACCTGAGGGGCAGCTAGCCCAATGGGCTCTTAAGCTGCAAGCTTATAACTTCAAAATTCTTCATCGATCAGGAGCAAAAAACCAAAATGCCAATTGCTTATCAATTTTGCCAACAATTGCAGTTACAGCGTATTTAAGTGACATAATGTTTGACAAAATGCTCAGCGGAAAGTATGATGATGAATCGCCCCAAGTGATTAAAGCATTAAATGAAATGTGAACAAATACCTTCCAACGGAATGGGGAATTGTATAAGCATTTTAGCAATTCTATGGTGAATTTTCTGCGACTCTCATCACGGCTGGGAATTATTATGAGCACCCACAAGGCAGTCAGACATGGTGGGGTGTTCAAGACAATGGAGTTGTTGCACCCATGGTACTATTGGGAAAGCATGAACTTTGATGTGCTTGAAACCATTTCCTGTTGCCATCAGTGCCAAGTGGAGAAGCCATTCCACCATAAGACTTTGTACTGGGTAGTGAAACCAATTTTTCTTGTCATACAGTCTCCCTTGATGTCATCGGTCCCTTGCCAACAGGAGCTAACTGATGTAAGTACATTCTGGTGGCTGTCGACCACTTGACCTGGTGGTTCAAAGTGAGGGCAATACGGGATTTGGGGGCAGTTACAGTGGCCAAGTTCATAATGGAATGCATTATTCAGCACCATGGCTTCCCTCAGTTCATTCTCACTGATAATGGAACTAACTTTACCTCACACATCCTCCCCAAACTGAACGAGCTTATGGGTATCTTCAATGTTCTGATGACCCATACCACCCCAAGTCTAATGGAATGGTCAAATAGGTGAATAAAACTTTGGTGAACATACTACAAAAATTAGTAACATATTGAGCTTCTGATTGGAGTTCTCTTCTTTCCACTGCCGTGTTTACCTATAACATTAGTTATCATTCCACCATGGGGAAGAGTCCCTTCCAACTACTATACAGCTGACACCCAGACCTTTTGGCATTACTTTATTTGTGTGTAGAAGACACCGGTGGAATGAAACCCCACTGCTACTTGGCTAACCACGCAAACATTCTGATCAAACTGCAAACCAAAGCATATTACTTCAGCTTAGCCAAGAATATCATGAGTCAGGCCACCAATCAGGTATGTTGTAGCGGGCTGTCGGCATTCAAGGAAGGTGATATGGTTCTCTTTCATGATCAACATGAATTTTGGTGGAAACACGAGCTGTCAAGTATCTGGATTGGTCTGTTCAAAGTCATAGAGAAAACTGTGGTCAATGCATATACCATCAAGGATCCCGCAAGTGGTCAGATCATTAACTAAGTACACATGAAGTTCCTCCAACCATACAAAAAATAGGAGCCTTATTGTCCATTCAAGGAGGTGGTAATGTCACAATTCTGATATGACTGGATGATAATTGTGGGACCGCTAGGGAAGATTGGGAAGAATCCTCTAAAAAATGATATCAGTTATATTATTTGAGTGCCTTGAGATGAGGCGATATTGGGATATAATGGGTTTATTATTGAATTTGCCTCTAAATTAGGAAATAAGGCAATGTTTACATTTGACAAATACAAATTAAATCACCTACAATTAGGATGATAGAGAATTAAAGAATAACAAGCTGAAACAAGGAGAATCGGTGGAACAGAATAGTCCAAGCTATGAGAGTAGTATCAGCCAGAGCTGCTGCATATAAGTGAGATGGGCAATTAAGAAAGAGGAGTTGTTAAGTAGTTAATAGTAAGCAAAACAGTGAGAGTCCGCTGGATTTATTATATTGAATAAAAGAGATTTGTTGGAGCAAGTGCTCCATATTTAATAAAAGTTTATTCTGTTGTTTTAAGGATGACGATCATCACATTGTTGGTCCTAATTGCTCAGTGGGTCAAACCCTGTGCACAAACTCCTAAGGCATATCTCTTATATACCATCGATTTTATAACAGTAAGTATGCTGCTTGATTATCTAGAGGCATTGTTAAGAGGTGGCGCAAGCCACTAGTTCTGTTTTTTGGGGAAAGGATGCGGCCAATGAAACCTCATCCCAGATGTTGTAGTTTTCAACGCCTCTTGGAGGTGGGGGTATTGTCAAGAACCTCCCAGCCATCGTGTCAATGTTGTTCTAGCCCACCAAAAAAGGTTGGAGCCGCACTTGAGGAATATTTTCTGGTTAAGTTGGTGGATACGTTGGGCTTTAACCAGATGATTTTCTCACATAATGATCAAAATTAAAGCTTTGATTATTTAGGCATGATTGTCAATTAACATCCTAAGTTTCAATAATATTAATATTAATGTTTTATTACCAATTTCTGCTCCTCATTTTGTTGGGTTGAGCTGTTTTGTGGATCCACTGGATCTAAAAAGTGTTAGGGATGATCCCTGATAGGAAATTGGCACATTTTGACATTAGTGACTGAGGCTGAGGATGTCAAAATTTTATTCTCATTATTCAAGATGGTGGATTGCTAATTTGATGTCAAGTATATTTTGGGAATGATCCCCAATAAGCAAATTATTTTATTTCAACACTAATGACTGAGGATAAGGGTGTCAATATCTTTAGTTAATTTAGAGCTACAACAAATTTGAGTGTTCAATATCAAATTTCTAGGATCACAGGTGATTGAGGGCAAGGATGATTAATTATTCATTTACTTTAGATTAATCTGGTGACTTATGCAGAGGATGATCAATTTACTGGCTATGGTAGCAAAGGATCCATGAGTCAAGTGAGAGATTTGAGTTTCACTGGCTGAAGTGCAGAATCAATGGTAACTAATACTGAGGATAATTTAATGAAAATTTATAATAAGGATTTATATATGAATAACTGGCAACTGATGATGAGGATGGATCACTATGGTAAATTGATGTCAAGGATGATAAATTAAGAAGGGACTATTGCTTCAATATATTAGTAATTGAGATTACCATTGAGAGTGCTGATAAATTTGGATGCCATAAATGGATACCGAGGATGTTGACAGGTGGGAAGTGGACTGTCATGAAAATGCCTATAAATATTTAAATTTTACTCTTAATACATTTTCTTTAGTTTGCCTACCTTTATTAAATTTCAGTGGACGGAGGTTAGCTTATCTGATAGAGATGGGACAGAAGATCCCTGAGGATAGGTGCTGGGTTAATGCACCTGGAGAGGTCAGTGCTACCAACTCCCAACCTGGACTGACAAGGAAACCCTGCGGGGATTTTCCCGGCCAGTGGAACCAGTGATGGACAAGTGGTGATCAACCATGAGGGTGGAGAAGCAAGAAGTCAGGCTTCCCATAAAGGGGGAAGAAGACTACTGGTGCCCATTCAAGGGGATTAATTTGCCATGGTAAAATTGTGGTCTGCTGTATTGGGGAGTTGCTTGCAGACCTGTAGTGAAATGTCACTAATGATGGTGAAAAAGCAAGGGCCAACAGTCTTCATATTGGTTGGCCTGGCACACTATTGGAGTTCCATTACCACATATTTTAAATTTATTGCGGGGAAGGCTGACCATGGGATGGACACTTCCAAATATGACTCAGACGAGACAAAACTTAGTACCAGGGGAGGCACCCCAGAGAAGCGATGCTATCTCTTGTTGCCAGCGGGAACGCCACTTATGGGGAGGGGGAGGGAACGTGTGAAGGGGCCGTAGCCACTATTGAGCACATGTGGAGGAAGGGGTCTGATTTGATGAACCAGACTGGGAACCAGGAGGAGACCAGCTGTCAGCGATGCGGTGGGAGATATCTGAACATCCACACTTGAAAGTGGTCCACCAAATGAGACTGGAAGCTGTGGACAGCTTCAGGGAGGGTGGGGATGGAGCCAGCGATGGCATCCAAGACAATCGTGTGGATATTCCACATAGCGATTGCAACCACCAGAGCATGGAGGGAGGGTGGGAGGGGGGAGACCATTGATGAAGCAAACATATCTCTTGACAGACTGAAGGGATGCGTTTGATCCTGGCCTAGCAGACGTTGGACTTCGCGCCATATCACTTTAGAGGTGGGGCACTTCTCCAGGCGGTGGAACAGCGTTCCATACTGGCCACACATGACACAGGATGAGTGTAAAGCGTTAGAGCGCTCAGCTGTATGATACACCCACCTCAGGCAGCGCCACACATGGGAGCGGACTTGAGGCTGCAACAGAGGATGGTGTGCGTATTTCCAGATAGTCTTTTGGGTCTCAGTGGAATAAGGGATGTCCATCATGTCCAGGTAGTCCACCCTGGATAGGACTTGGGGTCGAATGGGGATCACGCCATCATGGATGGGTAGCCCCTGTACCTCTTGTGTGAACTGAGGAGAGGGGCGGCCTCTTCAGGTTGTATGTCCACTAATACGAATTCTCCACTCTGCGCTTCGCATGGAGAGTAGGATTCGTTTGTAATGGGTTTTCGTCCCGTGAGGACCTGTGGCCGATGTGTGTGATGCGAGGTATTTCATCAGGGAGTGGGGGTTTGATGGATTGTTGAGGCCCAAGGCTCGGGAGAAGCTGGAGCGGGCTGCGCGGGACCAGTGTTGGGATGGGAGTGTAGGAGCAGTGACGGCCGCGATCCAGGTGCCCAGGATCTTGGCAGCATGGGTTTTGAAATCAAGCAGGCCCATGCCACCTTGATGATGAGGGCCAAACATGACCTCTAGCCGTACTGGTGGAGGGCAGCCTGACCAAAGCCATCCTTGCAGCAAAGCATACAGAGATTTGAAGAAGCTTGGGGAGAAGGGGATGGCGTGGGCTCCAAACCAGACTTTGGATAGGAGCATAGAGTTGGCAAGAACAACCCTGCCAGTGAGGGTAGTAGGGTGGGCTCTGAGAGAGGCGATTCGCTTCGTCACGTTGTCCAGTATACGGCACTCCATTACTGCTGACACATATCCGCCTGTCTCTATCCACACGCCCAGATAGCGTACCAGTCCTATGGTAGGACGTGGCACAAAGGGGAGCACCAGTGGAGCGGTGTGTGTTGAGTTAGTAAGGCGTGGACGTGGGCGAGCAGATGGGCCAGGTTGGGAACTACTTGCTGGGGCCCAGCAGTTCTGAAACCAACCAAGGAGGATGATTTCAGTTTTGGAGGCGTTTAGTGCCACGTTGCTTACCTGGGAATATTCCTGGATGAGGGCTTCAAGCGCGCATGCATCTTTGTTATTAGACACCCCCACCACGCAATCATCTGCAAATGCCATCATCTTGACTGGGGTTTGGCCTGGCACATGGACCCCAGTGAGGTGGGCATTCACATTTCGCAGTAGTGGGTCAAGGCTGAAGTTGTATAAGAGTGGGCTGAGGGGGTCCCCTTGTCGCAGGCCCCTTTGAGGGTGGACTACTTCCGTTAGGAAGCCTGGGCCACACACTGCCATTGTCGCAGATTCCGTGAGCAGCATCACCCAGTTTATGAAGTGGGGGGTAGGCGGAATTGATGGAGGCAGGCCCTTAGGTATTCCCAGTTTACTCTATCATAAGCCTTTTGTTGGTCCAAGAATATAAGCACCCCAGAGGCTTTGGACTGACACACATTAGCCACAGAGTGCACGTTATCCCAAATCGACCTTCTGAGGATGAAACTGAATTGTTCTGGGGAGATGGTGGCAGATGCTACAGTCCCTAAACGGTTAGCCATGATTTTGGTTAAAATTTTGGTGTCTGTGTTTGTTAGAGAAATGGGGCGCCAGTTGGCTAAGTCAAGCCTATCCCCTTTCTTGAAGAGTGTGACAGTAAAGGCCTCATGTCCTCCTGGTAGGAGGCACATTTCCAACAGGCTTTGGTTGAGTGAGGCTAGCAGCAATGGGGATATATATTTACAATATTTTTTGTAGAACTCATATGGAATGCCATCTTGACCTGGGCATTTTTGGTTTGGCGCACCGCGAATGGCTGTCCATGATTCATTCAGAGTAATTAAATTCATTATTTCTGGGTATCAGAAAATGGTGTGGATATGAGCTCAGTCAAGAAATTCTGCCATTTTGGCCAGCTGAATTGGTTCAGCTCAGTATAACTCGTAGTAATATCTTTGCATTTTGATTGCCACTTCAGCCGGTATGTCCGTAATGGAATTATTTGAACTTTGCACCTGTGTGCAGGCCACGCTCTGGCGTGGTGCAAAAATTTTTTTAAAGAAGTATGCAGTGCACTTGTCACCTTTAGTGATGCATGTGGCCCTGTATTGGACACAAACCCGATGTTTGTGTTGCCTTTTGAGTGCGTTGAGGTGGGTGGCTGCCTCCGCCCACTTCTGGCCCCATGCAGGGCTATATCCTGTGGCTGGAATGTTGGACTCCAAGTGGGCCAATTCCACCAGCGCGCACACTATAACCGCCGATGTGGCTCATGAGCGTCTGGAGGAGAGATGGTGATAGTGGCGGATGGTGTCTTCTTTGAAAGTTGTCCATGTGGAAATGGGGTCCGCACAAAATGGTGCAACAAATGATTTCGCCAAAGTTGCCTCTTCCACCCACGTGGAAAACCCTGGTGATGCAAGCTCGGGGGGCGGATTTTGCACCAATGTGGGGCCTTTGCAACTGTGATGGGTAAGTGGTGTGTTATTGAGACCATTCGGTGGTTGGAGAATTCCATTTTCACTGTTTTGAAGTGAAGATGTGGGGTTAGAATTTTGCCAGCATTAGAATAAGGTCGATGCGGGTCATGGACCTTAATTGGCCGTTGTGGACGTGGGGATGCATCATGTTTTTGAGCAGTGGGGCATGTCGCAGCAGCGCATCCATTAACCCAAGGGTGGCTTTTAGAACGTGTAGTTCTACATGACCCTGTGGGGCGTGGGGTGAGGGTGGCCACCAGTTCGTTGGTGAGGTTAGCCAACAGTTCATGTCACCAACTAGGAAAGAATTGGGGGTAGCGGGAGGGATTTGACCAACGAAAAACCCGATGCTCATGTGCACCGTTTGGGGCGTAAATGTTGACAATTGTGTGTGCAACTTCGGCCCATGAGAAGGTGACAACGAGCACTTGGCCATTTAGGAATGTTTCTGAGGATGTGAATTTGAAAAATTGTTTTTCCGAATTAGCACCCCACAGTGCTTTGACCAAAAGGATAGGGATGGTAGGAGCATTGTTTTCCAAGCTTCCTCAGAACCTTGTGGACAGTGGGACTCCTGGATGGCCAGGATATCCATGGGTAAATTTTTTTGTAAAAAAAACTCAGTTTTCTAGCCCAGGATAGGGAGGCCTTGAGTCCAGCAATATTCAGCATCCCTAGAGTGAAGGTTTCCCCCGTCACACCTTAGGTGCGAGGGGGTAGGCCCCCAGGCCCACCAGCCTCTTCCAGATCCCCATGGGCTTTCACAGCAGTGTGGGTATTAGCAGCAACGCTATCGGGGTTTTTGTTAATTTTTGCAGAAAGAGTCACATTGGCTTTGGCCTTCGCTTTTTGTTTTCCCAACGTCGGACAAATTTTTTGCGGTGCGGATAAGTTTGGTGCACCGTCAAGTGGGGCAAAAAATTTTTTTGGTTGGGATAGGTCCCAAGTCAGTTTTGACTGGAGCTTGGGTGCAGCGATTGGGTAAGATCAAATCTCCCATCGGATCCTCAGATTGAGTGGCCCGCTTGGCATGGGCCTCCCAATCTGATTGGGTGATGGATTCCCAAGTTGCTTCCGCCACGAAGGTCTCCATGTCCTCCTGGTGTTGTGAATGCGGGATGGTGGTGGTGGCCTTGGCCGCTTCCTTGGCCATGGCCCTGTGGGCCTGCTTAGCCTTCTTCCACTCCTGCGGGGAGATGGGCTTTACCAATAGGTAGCAGCCTTGTGCTCCCCATGGGAAAGCCTCCTTGGTGCTTGCGGTTGGTTCGTAGTGCGCCTCTCCACTGGCCATGGCCGCTGAGGGGTGCTCTTGGAATGTGACGCCCTCCTTGATGGGGCATACATGCACCTTATGGCCAAACGCATCACAGTGGGTGCAAATGGGGGGCGCGCTGTCCACGGTTACCTGGAATAGGTGGGTGGTATGCCCTGCGATATCAATAAAGGTGGAGTGCAGGATCTGGGTTAGGTCCTTCATGATCTCCTCAGTTGGGGTCAGAACTGCAATGGCTTTGCCGGTGCACAGGTGTGGCATCAGCGTGAAACGTTGCATTTCAAAAGATTGTATTTTGCCATATATGGTGAGACCATCTTTCAGGTGTTGCTCCAAAATGTCACGTTTTACCGTAGTAGGCAAAAAGTCAAATGTGAGGAAAATTTGGTTTGATTTTGTCCATCTGGTGCATTTAGTTTCAATGACCTGTTGCCCTTTGGGGAGGTCGACCAATATGTGCACCACTGCAGCCTCATCTGCTGCTATTTTGCTTTCAAAACCTAGGTCCAGCCAACTGCACACTATGGAGTGAGGTGCAACATACACCGCGGTCAGGAAAATTTTGTGTACATCTTCACAAAATTTTTCCCATAGGGCCGTTTTTTGAATGTCCAGATACACATGGACTCCAAATTCCACCGATGAAAGTGGCTGGGAATGTGGCGTGTTGATGTACTGGTTGCATCGTGCTTGCCACACGAGTATCTCCGGGGAAATTGTGACTGCCAGTTTTTTTAGATTTTTTTTTCTATTCCGCCGGATTCTCCAGGGCGTTTTTGAACGTTAGAGGCCGCGGGCCTTCCGCCTGCTCCTCTTGCCTTGCTTGCCCAACTGCTCCCAGATATGGGCGCAGACTAATCCCCTCTATGAGATTATCAAACTAGATTTAGTCTTGAATTGAATAGATTGCAAAAGTGTTTGCAACGAGAAAGAAAAGTTCCATTACCACATATTGCAAAATTTGAAACATCATAACTCACATAAAATATTTGAAAATGCTGGTGCAGACTTTAATCCAACTACAAAGCTCTGCATATTCCAATGCTCTAGCTCAAAAAAATTGATCTCATAAATGAGATAATGCAGACAGACAGCCGCTACCACACTTTACTGTAGGGGAACTCATTTTTATATTATGATAACCATGTATTTGGATGAACTAGAAAGTTGGAGTATATAAGGAAGGGGCCTTTTGAGATCAAGAAGATATCTACAGATTATTACACTCTGAAGGATCTTGTTAAAGGTCACCATATTAACTTGGTTCACGCTAAGTTAATAAAGAAATATCAGCAGATCTCTGGGCCAATGGCCCCAAGTTTGCAGTAAGTTAGTTGAACCCCTCACATCTTAACTCCCCAATGTTTGGTCATGTGTCAGAAGAATGATGTAATTGGTTTTACCAACCATCTAATATATTATTTTATGTATATTTAATTTTGTACTTTAACTAATAATTAGATAGCAGATTCAATTGGTATAGTAATTAGTTCAATATGCACCCCAGCTTTTATATGTAGTGGCCCAATTTATTAATTTACTACTAATTAAAATCCTAAATCTCTTCAAGTACATTTCTTTTTAAATTTTTCGAGGTGGGCTGACCTGGGGATGATACTGCACCAATGAAGGGAAGTAAAGAAAATGGGAAAGGAGGATAAAACCTGGAAAACCTCCATGCACAGCATATGATAGGCAAGGAACTCCATGGACTGCCTTTGCTATTTTGCTATCTCAGTTTGAGGCATTGGTGTGCAACGCCAACACAGTCATAATCATCCTCTACCTAAAGTTTTCTTTACTAGGATTGAACTTGGGGAGGCAGTGGTAGAGGGTCCATATTCTACCACTGGGGTATCCTCCCCTCTTTCAGTGCATTTCTTGATCATTTATGTGTCAGTCATTGATGCTGTGGCATCAATTACCTTATTTTCTCATACTTATTTTAGTGTACTATTTTATGTTGCCCTCATGCTGGTGTAAAATTATTGGTAATAGGGATCTATACTTATTATGGCCACCTGCCAAGAATTTGTTTATATCCAACATATTGCTTTTATATGAGAATACCTCAAGTCCTTATTATGTGAATTCTGACTCAATTTAGATATCATAATTTTAGTCTACCATTCTTGAGGGCTGCTTATTAGCTATGTAAAGCAACAATGAAATCTTTTGTAGGGAAGCATATCTGAGGAGGATTATCAGGGGAAAGGGATCTCTTTCTGAAGAAAAGCTGTAATAGCCTACCTGGAAGATTACTTGAATGAGCCAGTGAGCCTCTGGCAGTATTCAATACTACAGCGTGCTCCCTTATTTATTAATAAAAACCCTATTACTGTATATAAGGTTTTCTATTGTGTTTTTGGTAAGGGTTAATGTACTCATACAGTACCTTGTATTTTTGATTTATTGACCTGTGTGCTTGAAATACAATTGTCCCTGCATTGATTTTAACACTTAAATCAATAAATATAGCTTCTAAATTTTGGAATCTCAAAAACTAATAGGTAAAAATAGTTCAGAATACAACTTGCAAAAGTATCTGTCTTATCAACTTGACTTGTATGGTTTTGCTCAATAGCTTCATAAAGGATTGTAGGATATGAGATAAAACTGTCTTAAGGCTTTCAGCAACCAGGAATTTCTTAAGATAATAGGATCTAGGTAATGGTGGAAGTTTATAGTTTGCTCTTCAGAAAGACTATAATCTCCTCTATATAGTATTCCTTAGTTATAGCAAAATATTTTTTAGATGCTTTTATTAAAGAAAATAAATTATCAATACAACCTTCTTTAAATCAAGAGAAAGAATTACATCTCATTAGATGGCTAAGTGTTGTTAGAGAGGGGTAAAGTCTATATTATCACATAGTTACTTATTTTGGTACAGATCACCAGTTAATATGTTGCACTCAATTTTAATTTTGAAACCTTGATTAAAAATTGCTGGTTGATGTCTTCAACTTTCTTGCCTGTTGTAAAATTTTTACCTATTAATCTCTATAAAAGAGGGAAAACACGAATTTCTAGATAATATTAATTTTGAAATAGTGAACACTTTATTTCAAGGTACACTATATTTGCTTCTCATTAAGGCAAAAGGGTAATCAATTGGAATTTGGTACGTCCATCTAATTGACTAAATTTAATATTTTTAGAAGGTGCATCATTCAAGTTTGTAGGCGAATCGTTTGATTTGTGATTTCTCCAGTTTAAACCAATCATGACAATACAAAAAGTCAAGAATAATTGGTTGATAGTTGACATGATATTTCTGCAAGTGTATTATACTAACAAATCAAATTACACGACGTAAAATGTTAACTCAGATACTGTAAAATTGATTTAGATAAGGCGCAAATGTGAGTCTCCAAAGCTCACTTCTAGCGTTGTACAGAGATTTGATCTAACATCTTTGCTTTTAATAAGGTCTAATTTAAAAATGAGTGGATTTCAACTAAAAAACCTCATCGTTTTCTTGTTTTTAGCTTCAGCTGGTTTTACACAGGCCCTATATTTTTACATTCAAGGGTCTGAAGTAAAATGCTTTCTCGAGGATCTTCCAAACGAGACTGTTGTTGCTGCCAATTATAAAGTAGAAAGATTTGATGAAAATACTAGAACGTTCGTTTCTGATGCTCAGTTTCAGCCTAGTCTTTTTGTTACTAAAGAGGATGATGCTCAACTGTTGGTTTCCCAAAAATTAAATGCCGAGGGAAAATTTAGTTTCACAAGTCATAGCTGGGGTGATCACCGTATCTGCATTTCTATCCCAAGTTCAAATAGCTGGTTACAATCTTCTAGAGCAAGAATTTACTTGGATCTATTTGTAGGCAGCGAAGCTGTTGAGACTCCTTACGGCAGCTCTAAAGTACTTCACTCGAAAATCAAGCTCGTGTAATTAACTACTGGCTTGACGATGCCCTCAAGATAATGAAAAATAATCGCGACAAGGAAAATGATTACCAAAACGAGACGCAAAAAGCAAACTCGAGGCTTACTTTATGGATTTTCATTCAATTAGTCATTATCGCTGCAACTGGATACTGGCAAGTCAATCATCTTCGCCGTTTCTTTGTCAACAAAAAAGTAGTTTGACATAAAGAAAACGTGATTTGTCTTTGCTTAATTTATTTGTAGACTTCATTCCAAATTACGTTTGCTCAATTTTTTAAACTTTTCATTCTTAATTTTTTTACGATACTGATGGTTTTATTTTAATTTTTGTAAATTTTTAAGTACGCTTGAATAGGTAAGCGCAACTAAACTATCTTGCAGTCCTGTAATATGACCTACCTATTTATGTATATAATCTTTATTAAGATTACAACGTCAAAAATTTTGGATATTAAAATACGGTCGACTTCCGTTGGACCACTAGGTCTGAAATTATTAATATGTTTCAATCTTAGCGTCATTTGTATTAGAGCTAAAGTATATTTAAAGTGCTGTATAATCCTGTTTCTAGCTTAAATTTAAAAATGATATTTGGCAATCTTAGTTTTAATAATTTACTGAAAGTATTTTTGATTTAGTGAATAATTGCATTATCTTATAGTTAAATGGTTTAAAGTTTTGATCTGGTAATTCATTTTTTGATTTTATTTTTATGAGACACCTATTTAATTTTCAAAAGCCTAGTCATTATTTTTAAAACACAAAGTATAAATGAAATTAAGCTAAAAATTTTGGTTGCGTTGTTAAGCACGTGAGTTGCGACTTTTAGGCAAGTGTATACACTTAAGCTGCATTTAATTGCGCTGCTTTTCCTTACTAGAAACTTGATTGTACTTTTTTGTATATAGACCTGTATTATAGTAAAAAGTAACTTACCTAGCATTAAATAAAAGTTGCAATTAATGAGTTTTATAAAAGGTTTTTTAATCGTGGTTACATTTCAGACAAATTTTAGTCAAGTTTTAGTCGATAATATTTAGTTGGAATATCTGCTATGATTACTGGTATTTATTCTGAACGATAAGCTAGCAAAACCATCATACATAATTTTTATCAATTAAAATAGCAAGTGAACTTTGACTCTTCTTATACTCAAGTACTGCTGATCGATTTTAGAAAGCAAAATGTAAAAAAGTAATCTTGTAATAGTAAGAACCTAAAAATAAGACTTGATTTGACTAGTAATTAGATGGTGAGTTAAATCTATTTAAAAATGACTATAGAAACCCCAAAAAGAGGCTGTATCTTTATAATTCTGGATAAATAACCGAAGGTATTAATACATAAAAGAAACAAGCGGTATTTTAAATTGCTAATAAACTAATTCTATTGGAATTTTAATTTTAAGCCTTGCGACTAAAATCTGAGCATCCCTCAATCTAAGTTTTTAGTACTAGGTGGTCCCAACACGAGGGGAATTTACCGAACTTAAACTAAGTTTTGGTGCCAAAAGTAGAGATATACAATTCATTCATTTTCCCGATTTTTCAATAATCACTTCCAATACAATAGAACGAGGCATTTTTCCTTTATATTTTAAACTTCATCTAATCTAATATTGCTTGGGTTATTACTTCAGATGTTATTCCATTCAGCTAATCCACATATTTTTAATTCATTAATTTTCCATTGTCTATATGTTATAAACAACGAGATTTAGGGCTACTCCCTTTTTCTATAACAATATAAGGCAATAGAGTAGAGGCTTAACAATATGAAAATTACTTAAAAATATAGAAATTATGATATTCTAGCTATTAAGCTTATATGAGCATATACCTATCATTTAATAATGAGTGTGTATTTTTAAACAATGTTAGTAACAGTCCATAAGAAACAGATAGATAAAAACTTATATGTAAATTTTATTCGAGGTGGGCCGACCTGGGGGCGATACCGCACCGATTAGGGAAGTGAAGAAAATGGGAAAGGAGGATAAAACCCGGAAAACCTCCATGCGCAGCGTATGATAGGCCAGGAACTCCATGGACCGCCTTTGCTATTCGCTATCTCGGTTCGGGGCATTGGTGCGCAAAACTAACAGTCAAAATCGTCCCCTACCCAAAGTCCATTACCCGGGATCGAACTCGGGTAAAAACTTATATGTATATTATTTAAAGTTTATTCCATTATAATTAATTTGTGGTATACACAGATTTCAGTTGTTTGGTAATATTGGCAACATATACAATAACAATTTTTTTAGTACTAGATGGTCCCAACCCAAGGGGGGATTCATCTATGTTACAATAATAATTTTTTAATTATTGTTAAATAAAGGAATACTTAAAACGTGATGTTAAGAGGAATTTATTCAAATCTCAGTTTTTCACCTAAATCTACATTTGTATTATGATTTAAATAAAGGAATACTTATTTGATAATAAATTGGATGGTTTTTATACTGGCAAAATAAAATCACAAAATAACAATAAAGGATGCGTAGATGTCCCCCTTTTTAGATTGAGAACCACTAGTGCTAAAAAACAAAATAACAATAAGGTGTAGATATAATGAATTCTGTGAAAATCATTATATTCAGTTCAATTTAAATTATAAAGTTTATATCACATTTCCCTTTTGTAAGGTCTTACAAGATTTTAAAATGTTTCTACCTACACCGTAAGAGATGGATTATAATCAAATCTGATAAAATAAAATATTGTTCGGATAACTATTCAACCTTTAAGTAGGCACACCCTATTTGGTATGAGTTTCCATGGATTGACTTTGTATAATTGCATTTCAAAACAGCACTCAACTCTTCATAAAAGCATGAAACTACTTGATGTTTCATATGTATAAATGTCTAATTCTAACTCTATTTTTAAGTCTATTAGTTAGTTTTACCAAGCATATGTGCAGGATTCCTTCAATACTTTTATAATATTCTAGTTTTAACAAGGAAACTATATCTATAATTAAAAAGGATACTTTAGGGTAGCTATATAATTATAAACTAAACTATAATTGATAGTTATAAGAGCTATTTAGATAACTTGTCCCAGTCAGATTGGTCTTATAATAGATCTTTTTAAGGTATTGATAAGCGTTTTGTTGTTTTGTTCAGTCAACTCATTCAATTATAACAAGTATTAGGTTTAATCTAGTTTTCATAAAGGTAATAAGTTTCAAAACTCAGTTGAGATATCAGACACTGCAACAGGCAGGTTTGTGCCAGTATGATACAAAGAATTTGGGTAGTACCAGCCATGTCACTGACCGCATAACTGACAACCAGCAGAAATTCACCCTGAACCTGCACGCCATGTCAAGATATCATGACTTAAATGTGAACCATGGTCCCAGCAACACTACATGTCAATAGCAGGGTCTGGCTCCAGGACAGTGCTGAGAATGAGGCCAATGCTTGACTTAGATCACTTGTCAAGCTTATCTTTCAGATCTGGGGTTTGAATATATGTTTTAGAATAATAGAAGTATTTAATATAAGTTAGCAAATATTTTATTGAATATTGTATGATTTTTTATAAAAATGAAACTAAATTCTCATTTGTTTCTTTCCTCTTTATATAGCACTACAAAATACTCAGCTAGTCTTTTTTAACCCAAGCTTTTGAATGACAACAGCATCATCATTTGCAAAGGCTGAATATCCTATTTAATTATTAATTAGAAAAATTTGAGATGCAGGTGTCATATCTGCTGGATCAACCTCTGTTTCCAAATTTCCAACTTTTTACCTTTGATGACCCCATTCCCAACCCACTCTTCTACCAAACTCAATCTATCAGAATTTTTTTCGATTTTTAATAGGATACAAGGTTTCACCCACCAGGTCAATGTGTGGAACAGACTGTGCCTGATCTGTTACAGACACCTGACAACATTCTAAATATTATTTAACCCTTGTAGCAAGGGTCACCTTAAAAGCTAACAAAGAATTTTATAATTGTTGTATTGCAGAAGTTGCCAATAGATTTTGCCATAAAGCTAAGACTAGAAAGGCCACAATGGTTTCTTTTTGGTCCTGTATGAGGTAAAAAAGCAGTAAGTAATCTGGCACTCAATATGCTTATTGTGGATACCACTCAGAAGGATATATTCTCACTAAGTGGCAAATTTGACCCTAAAAATTACTGGAATAAATAATCAGGATAACAAGAAAATATAATTAAATCAGAACTTCTCATTGAAGAGATATAGCTAGGGACAGACTATGAGTGATCTCTGAAATATCAAGTACAACAATACAAAAAAGTATAATAAATTATTGTTTGTATTTAATTAGAATATTTTATAGTAATTATAAGACTGAGGTAATTTTCTAAAGAAAAACATTGCAGGTTTGACAAAAGCACCTGATACAGAACAATCTGATGAGAATCTAATTAGTTAAGTGAGAAAATAAGATTTGTTTATAATATAAAAAAGCCATTGACCCTCATTTTAACCATACTCCTTCAAATACCTATCCATAGAGTTCTAGTTTTTATAGAAAACCTAAGCGTTTTCAAAATAGACTAAACTCTGAAACCCAATTACAAGCAATAATGTAGTTTAAAAAATAATTTAAATATTCCAATCATTCAAAAAAATAAAAGATTTTGTTATAATAAATTTTTTAGTTACAGTCCTTGTATTTTTTATTATGAACTCTTGGCGCTGATAATGTCAAGGATTAGTATTAGGAAGGTAGACATGATTTCTGTTGGTTTAATTCCATATAGAGGGCATAATCAAAAACTTATTTTAATAATAAATATTAATCTACAAAACTACTACCATAGTCTAAATCATATTATAATAAGTTCACTTAGTGTAAAAAATAACAACTAAATTTTAAAGTATGTAACTTCATTAACTTTGCACAAATCCATATATTAAAGAGAAACAGCACTAGATTTATTTAACCTGTTACTCACTATAGGGGTCACAACTTGAGATTTTTGCAACAAGATTTTTTGTGTAATGCAATAAAAGAAATTTTAAATTTCCCAAGCAATCAGATGTGGTGAATTGCAACAAATAAAAGCAGCAATGTTAGGAGAGTCAGTGTATCCCTAGTAGGAAGACAGATATCTTAATGAGGTATGAGATGTGACATGAGAATGGGTGGGGTCTGCACAACCCTTTGAGAAGACTCATCATAAGAGCAACTGACCAAGAATCTTACTTTCTCTTTTTTTAGCACTAGTGATGCCCAACCCAAAAGGGGGAGCTGCTACATATCTTCCATCTTACTTTCTCTTTAATCACCAAATTGATTAGATTGAATTTATTTTATTAGGTAATATAGCAAAGCCATTTCCATTCCACTGTAATGTGAATCAAACATTAATGAGTTTGATGTCTTCACCTCCCATATGGGATGGTAAAGCATCAACTCCTGGTCTTTTCAGCAGCGGTTAAAGAGCACCCAGGATGGATATGCTAGCCTCAAAACCCATAATTTGCTTTGTCCCCCCTCACGACTGCGCCAATGTTTTAAGTAGATGCTTTAAGTCTGGGGGAGCGTTTCCTCCATTTGGATTGAGGAATGTCTCCTTTCCCATCCAAGAAGGGGATAAGAAGGCCAGAGGCCCTTCATCTCCCAGGGCAACCTCACTAATGTTGTTGATGAGCGGTGGGTCACCACTTACATTTTAAGGACTCTGCCACCTGTCCCAGTATTAGTTTCAAATGAGTTGATACTATGAATCAAGGGGGTTTTTGTTGAGCTATTAGAGTCAGCATTCTCATGGGACAAAAAGTTCAAAATGAAGTCAATGACCACAAGCCTTTGGCATCAAGGCAAAAATACATCAAACTGCTGGCAAGAAAAACTGATGGGCGCGTACTTTTGGCAAACATAGCGTCTAATGTTTTATCTTTGGCAAAGCTTTCTAATTGTGACGGACGGGGTCTCAGAACACTGCCACAAAGCAGTTAGACAAGAGTGCCCAGGCAAGTGCCCACAGGCAGGATAATCCTGCTGTGGAAGTGTCCCTAATCTGACTATGTGGGAGGCACTTTACTATGAAAGTTTGAGTCACAGTCAGTACTATACTGGCGCCAAGCAAGAGGGTCTGTCCTCCTGAGAGCGCATATAGAGACTCTATAGCCCTGTCAAAGTCTGATCTGTGGTCCATGCGCAGTTTCCCTTATGGAATCAATAAAGATGATTTCAATCTTTTGAAATTAAAATATGAGATTTTTTCAAGTTTTATTTTATATTCTAGAAGATGAAACTGCTTTACGCAGCTTCATTGGCTCAGATTTATACTGAGCTTAGGGATAAGAATGGGTCTAGTTTTCCGCGGAGTCTGTGGGTTTCTTCTTGATGACAGACATAACCCAAGGATCTAGACCCTCAATTTCCTTATGGAGGCCTGTACCAGAACTAGGACCAGGTACCCTCACAGTTGCAGAAACTTTTCAACATTTAATTTAGCTTCAAGTTGTTCTCAAAGCCTGAGACATTCTCTTTGTCCATATTCCTAAATATTATATTCGCTAACAGGGGTTTGGCAGCCTCTGATTCACCTGATAGCCATTTCCAAGAGGATTGTCCAGCCTCAACTGAAGTGGCGGCATCCAGTTGACCAGAGCGCCATTTATGAGGATTTTCATCCTCATCGTTCTTTTTGGTAATACTGTGTTTGGCGGCATCTGGTTGGCCAGAGCGCCATTTAAAAGGATTTTTATCCTTGTCAACACATTTGGGGACATCAGACTCGGCTGCACCTGGTTTGTCAGAAATTCATGTCCATGGGTCTGCTCCCTCATCACCACATTTTTTAATATTGTATTTGGCAGAATCTGGTTGCCCAGAGCGCCATTTACAAAACTTTTATTCCTCATCAGCATCTTAATTTTATTTTAAATTCGATTTTGAGGCATCTGATTCATCAGATTGCCATTTACAAAAATTGTAACAATCATGCCCCTCTCCCTTGGCCTTGATCATCGCACTAGGGAAGATTAGAGCAACGTGGCAGTCAGGAAACGCCTTGACCGGTACACCAATGGCATTGGGTCATTGGGAGATGTAGCCAACTGTTCAAACCCTCCTCAGACACATCAAAAATTTCAACTGATGTTTCTCACTTGGTCAAACAGATGCTAGAGTGACCAGGTGCAGGCGAGTTGGGCGCCTCAAACCTGTATCCAACCTCTTGGGACCACCACTATGTGAGGTGGCCTTGGGAGGTTCCCACTGCCCGTCAGGCAAGACGCCGTTGCTTCATTCATTGAAACTGAAGAAAGTTGGCAATTCAGGTTTCCGTGGACAAACCAGAAGCAACTTGGTCCACCACTGATACTTCTGAATTCAGTTTTAATTAATCCCCCCTCTTGCTCAAAGTTCATTGGGTTAGGCCATATCTTGAGGACCCTGTTCCCATGCTTTCCTAAGCTATTCACCAATTCAATTATCTATTTAAGCAGTTATAACACACCAAGGAAATTGACGTCAGTTCTCTTATTTTACGCACAATAAAAATATTCCCACATTCACTGTCAGCGTTACTGTTCTCTAGACTGTCGCCAAGGTCAGAAGGTGGCTCAAAGCTGCAAATCTGCAAAAAGGTCGAGAAGGAAACAGAAAATGGTTATAATACTGAATGTTTTATTAGATTAGAAGGTGTTGATATTTATAGGGTGAGTGGGGATATGGTGCCTCATGGATTGTCACAGCCCCATTCATTCAGGATCTTTCCTGGTCTTCCAGATTGACCACCTTGTGGGCATCCTAAATTTATTTCGCCGCCCATCTGACCAAATCAGTGGAAACACCGCCCCACATGACTCAGGAATTGGGGATGAGAATCCTGAAGTCAATTTTGTTTGGATAGGTTTGAGAGTTGACTCGTTATGGCTCAAGCAGAAGTGTGGAATTTGATTTGTTTGTTATCTCAAATCCTGATAACGCCCTCCTCAAGATCCTGTTGGAGGGGGGGTATATGGCCAAAGGAACTGGCCATGCACCCAATTGACCAAGGTCCCCTTTTTGACATTGGCAATAGAGTACTCATACTTCACCTTATGAATGACTTTATAGAGCCTAGACCAGAGAACGTCCAGCTTATTTTGTCAGCCTCCAGGTCAATGGTGGTATAAGAGACAAGGTAACCTAATTGAAAAGTTAGTAAGGAGGGTCATCTGAGATTAAAATCGGGATGTCTCTCTTCCAGAAGTGGTGATGATGCCTTGTGTGGCTAGGGCTTGAAGCTGAACAATTTTTTTGGCTAAAACCCTCATAGTTAATTCAGAGTTCTCAGTTGTGGAGGTCTTGAGCAATGGCTGGACGCTACTTGGTATCCAAGGTTAACGCCCATATAGGGCTTTGAATGAGGACATCTTGATGACTCAATGGTAGCTTACCCAGTAGGCAAGCAAAGAGCTGGGTAGGTAGTGATTCCAACGGGCAGGATCTGAGGTGGCCAACTTTTGTAAAATGGAAACAAGAGTTCAATTAGCACGTTATACCACCCTGTTAGTAGAGGGGTAGTAAGGGGCAGCAAAACTCTGGGTAGTGTCAAATAGCGAGGTAACTTCCTGTACTACCTGTGAAGAAATATTCAACCCATAGTCCAAAAGTAAGGTTTGGGGCACACATGCTGGGTGAAAACGGATCAAACAAGGAAGAGAGATGTAGCTTTTGAAGTGGCAGCTGGGACCAAAATTGCTTCAACCCACTAGGCTAAGTGGTCCACGGCTATAATATACTTATGGCCATGCAACACAGTTGGAAGAGGGCCCACCACATCAAAGCTAACTACATTGAAGGGCCCAGTTGGGGTGACAACTGAGTGTTGGAATTGAGGTTTGGCTCGGTCTTGAGTTTGGCAAGTCATACATGCCTCCAAGACCTCTTGGATTGTTTCTACCATTTGGTCCCAGTAACACTGTAACTTCAGCCATTCATGAGTCCTTTTAACGGCCCCATGTCCCACAGTAGAGTGGCCCTCTAGAATAACATAAGTTCAGGAAGAAGGGCGGACATAAGGGAGCCACTTTTTATTGACCTTCTTGTAAAGCATCCAATCTTTAATTTGAGTGTCTTAAGTCATCCTTCAGAGTTCAGTTTGGACCTCAGGAGTTTCCAACTCCCACTGCTCAGGTCAGCCTATTAGATCATATAGCCAGTCCTCATTGGGAGTCAAAGCTACTAGCACTGGCATCTAGGAGAGGCCATCAGAATTTTGGTGAATTGCACCTGCACGATGGACTATAGTTAAATCATAACTCTGTAGTCGTAAAGCCCACCAAGCTAGTTGCAAGTCTGGGTCCTTCATATGTTGGAGCCACCAGAGCGAGGAGTGGTCTGTAACAATAGTAAAGTGAGTACAATAGTATAAGGCTAAAATTTTTGATTAAAAAGATATCCATGCACACCCTCTTTGTAACGCTGTAGTTCCATTCAGCTTTACTCAGCGTCTTACTAAATAAGCCTTGGGATGGTCGACTTGGTTATCATCATGTTGGGCTAGGATAGACCCGATGGCAACATCATTTTCATCCATAAACAACAAGAAGGGTTGGTCAAAGCGCGGGTGGACTAGAACAGGTTTAGTACATAGAGCAGTTACAAAAGCATTAAAATCCTGTTCTTGTTCAGGCCACCATTCAAACGGCACATTCTTCTGCAGGAGGTAGAACAGTGGCTTGGCTAGGTCGGCAAACTGGGGGATTAACTGACAATAATAGCCCACCATGCCTAAGAATACCTGGATATCCTTTAAGCTTTGAGGGTGTGACATTTTCTCTATGGCGTCGACCTTGTCTGGTATAGGCTGGATGCCATCCTTATAAACTTTGTGTCCCAAGAACTCCAGTCAAATTGGAAGAAAGAGCACTTCGAAGGTTTAAGCTTTATGGAAGCCTTTTGTAGCTGATTGAAGACCTCCGTGATATGCTCGATGTGCCATTAAATGTTCATGAGAAGAAAGAAAATTCATCTAGGTAGACAAGGATGCACAAAAGCTTTAAGTTCCCAAGGATCCCGTTCATGGCACGTTGGAAAGTGGACGGGGCATTAAAAAGTCCCTGGGGCATCCTTGTGGACTCAAATGGTCCTTTGTTGGCTATGAGTGCACACTTAGCTCGTTCTTCAGGGGTGAGCTCAAACTGCCAATATCTGCTGGCAAGGTCCATGGTGGAAAAGTACAGGGATCCTGAAAGCAGATGAAGGAAATTGTTAATTCGGGGCAAAGGATAATTGTCCTTATTGGTAATGGAGTTGGGTCGTCAGTAGTCAATCACGACCTGGTGGCTGCCATACTTCTTCCAAACCAGCAGAAGAGGAGAGGCCCAAAGGCTACGCGATGGTACCAAAAGTCCAGCGTCAAGTAGTTGTTTAAGTTCCACTGCCACCTGAGCTTCTTCAACCTTACTTTTTTGGTAAATTCAGGATCAGAAGGGGGAGCATCCCCAGTTTATACATGATGTAGGACTCTGTTAATTATTTCTAAATCATAGGTCAAGGCTGAAAATAGGTCTGAATACTACTTCAACAACTCTTGAACCTTATGTTATTGGTTGTCCGAGAATTCTTTGCTGATATTAGTATCAACCAGACTGACCAATTGAGGTGCTTCCAAGCCAAAATCTCTCAAGTCCCCAAAGCTTCAGACATTGACAAAAACCTCCACTAGTAGTAGGCGGACATAGGTGGTAGGACTGTTTGGTCCTACTATTTTGGGTTTTTTAGTAAGGTTGGCCTACAACACTAATATAGATCTGTCATAAGCAGGATCTAGGATCCCCGGGAAGGTTAGCACCTCTTTTGTGGATGGGTTGTATTGGCCTTAACTTCCAATAGGTATCCCAAGGGGGTGTTAACATGGACCCAGGTGTCAGCAATGACTGAGACTTCAGAGACAATTTATTCACCCTAGGTAAGTAGATCAGTATGCCCTCTTGCTCATCAACAGCAGGAGTGGGCAGTCAGACTAGGGAGCCCCTAAACTGACATTTGAGCTAATTGATTTGGCCTTCACTCTCCAGTAAAAAAGCTTGGTCTTTGACCTCAGTCTTAGAATTGTGAGAGGTCTCGAAGATCAGAGGGACCCAATGCCCTAGTAGGGATAGAAAGCCGCCATCATAATGAAGTCTGCCGAATAGTCTCAAAGAAATTAAGTCCTGAGGAGCAGTTCATAGCTAGGGTTATCTAGAGCGACAGCGGGGGTGTTTACAACAAGCTTTCCAATTTATAACAGTAGAGAGGAATAAGCTCCTATAGCATAGGTACATTGGGGGCCAGATGGGCCATACTCCATATAGTATGGCATATCTGGAACAATCTTGATGTGCTTCATTAACTTGTAGGATATGCCATTCACAGGGGAGCCACTGTCAACTATGGCAAGGACTGGTATTTTATGAACTCAAACTGTGACCTAGGTAACCAGACTTTCAAGCTGTAGAGTTATCATGAGAAACATGGTAGAGTCATCAGAAGAAGATTAAGCAGTATCAAATTCTTTATTATCATTGGATACCAAAACTTCTTCTCCAGATGTGATAGCTCCAGGTTCATTCAAGGTTATGGAGGGTTCTTGAGGTTGGGTAGGGATGGAATCATGAAGTGCCTCGTCCTTTATACTGACAGCCCTATTCCCACCTCCTCGGCAAGTCATTTCCAGCAGGTCTTGGCACTGTGTCTGAAACCGTTACAGTGAGTGTATCGAGGTCAAGTATTTTTCTGGTTTTTGACCACATGGACTACAGGACAGTTAGAGGGGCCTGTAAATGTAGTCTTAAAGTGTAAAGTCGATACAGTGATCTTTAAGAACTTCCTTGATCTCTCAGATGCAGGTAAGCCCATTCTTCTGTCCAATCATATGCATTTGAACCTCAGGGTAGGATCTCAACATAGAAATGACAGCGGTAATAGAATCATACAGGGTGATACGATTTGTAGTGATTAAGGGGCTGTGCTTGGGCGTAAAAGTGGCCGGCAAACTCCATGGGGCTTTCTCCTTTATTCAGTCAGATACCCATGAACGCCTATTTTTGGTTGGCCAGGGTTTGATTGCTGCCAAACTCTTGGATTAGGGATGTACTGACCTGTTCCCAGGTGATGCACTCCTTCAAATGGAGGGGGGTCATGATCTCCCGGGCAGTGCCATCTAGGCAAGAGTGGATATACTTTACCTTTTGCCAATTGGTGGCCTCCTCCATAGAGCTCTCATATGCGTACAGGAAGGAGGCAATGATCTCCTGGCCGTAAATGAACCTTTCTTTATTACTAGGTTTAAAGTTAGTTACAAGAGAAGTGGAAAGGGTGTTAACAACAGGGATGGCCGCTAGCTCTAAGATCTCAGTTTCTGCATAGTTGTGGGGGCATGCTGGTCTATCCGTCGCTGTAGACCCTCAGGGTCCTCTTGGATGTCATCCTAATTTGGTTGAGGGAGAGAACGGAAGCCTTATTTGCAAATTGCTCCTTTTAGGGATTGAATGTCAGCGCCCTGAAGGTGAAACTGGCTCTTGAGCGTAGTCAGATGGGTTTCAAACCCTCAACAAGTTTGTTCGAGCTGAAGATGTGAGTATTGGTAAGTTTATTGAAAGCACTTAGGTTTCCCATTTAATCCAACAAGGCGTCAATGGAGATTCAAAGGGTTGAAGGGGACTCCATCCACCTGGAGTTTGCATCCCTGAGCTACACTCCAAATTTGATTGCATAGGGCAGCCAAGCCAGTTATCACATCCTTCCACCATGGGTCCTCAGAGCCATCAGGAGTGGGAGCTGAGGGACCTGGGGGCCCGGGAGGTCCATGGGGACCCTCTGGCCCTTTGGGCCCTACATGCCCTTTGGGGCCTTCAGGCCCCCTAGGACCTTCCGGACCTTCACTCCTGGAGGATTAGTCGCAAGATGTCAGCTCTCAATAGTGTTGTTGTAGGGTTTATACCAGATCCTCAACCTGAAGGAGGTGCTGATTCCAAGTTGGCTTGAGGAGTTGGACGTTCCAACGCAGCTTGTCCTCAAGATAGCCAGAAATCCTTCTATCTAACACCACAATTTGATCTCAGACTTTGTTGACCAACTGTCAGTTATTATAAATGGCCTCACGGTTGTCATGAACAAAGGAGGATGAGCATTATAAAAATTGATGATGTGAGTGTGCAGGGCCTGGGTGAGCCCCAGTTGTCAGGAGACCTCTTGATGGTGCAACCCAACTAGTTGGCTTAGGTGATGGATAGCTGGGTGAACAAAGTTGCGAAGGTAGCGTTCAGGACCCAGTGTGAGTTCTCCTGCTGGCAGCTGGGCTGAGTCATAGAGGTCCCACATGGTAGAGGGAATGGAAGAGGCATGGGAACGGCTGGAGCGGGCACCCACAGAGTAGACGCCTAGTATTAATTGTTGGAAAACATTTTTATGGCTCTTGTACTGAAGTTGGTATTGACTTCCATCTTTAGAAGGCAGGGAGAACTGGAATGTGGCCCAGAATTCTAACCTTTCAGGTTACACAAGTGGTATTTAATATTATGAGGTACTAACTCATTGGACAACTCTTATTGACTGACCAGCGGCTTGGTCTTCAGGGCTGCTAGTATTTTCCATTGGTTGTTATAGATGCTTTCACTTGGGACATCTTGGAGCCCCATGTAGTGAGAACCACGTTTGTCAGCGTTACAGTTCTCTAGACTGTTGCCAAGGTCCAAAGGTGGCTCAAAGCTGAAAATTTGCAAAAAGGTTGAGAAGGAAACAGAAAATGGTTAGAATACTGAATGTTTTATTAGGCTAAAGGGTTTCAATATTTATAGGATGAGTGGGGACATGATGCCTCATTAATTGTCGCAGCCCCAGCCATTCAGGATCTTTCCTGATCTTCCAGATTGACTTCCTCGTGGGCATCCTCAATGTATTTCACCGCCCAACTGACCAAATCGGTGGAAACGCCGCCCCATGAGACTCAGGAATTGGAGATGAGAATCCTGAAGTAGTTTTCGTCTGATAGGTTCAAGAGTCGACTTGTTACAGCTCAATTCAGAAGTGGGTAAATCAATTTGTCTGTTATCTTAAATCCTGACATTCACGTTTATTTCTTTAAGTTTAAAATTCTCTTTGCTGAACCCCTGTGACATTAGCAGTGTGGCCTTGTGGCCCGTCTATTGACTGGGCCATCCCAGCTATGTTTTTTACAGTGATTCTTTCCAGAGTCACTTGGGCTTATCATGTCAAGGCTTAAATGAATTTTTCCAAAATCTTGAAACTCCTGACGCCCAGGCCCATTGGCCTTGGGGCTGTAACAGCTTGGTTCTTCGCTGGATTGTTTGTTATAATTTCAGCAAGTCAGCACTCCATTGTCAATCATTTCCCAACCAATTTAGGCTTCATTCAAGTGCAATACCTTTGGCATTCTGGATCACCTTTTGGGTGCCTCTGCAACCCGACTGGCAGGCCAGTCTAAACTTTATCTGCCATCTCCCTGATATAATCAACTGTCCATTGTTTCTGACTATTTCCTCTCTCCCCATTAAAGTGGGCAACGCAGTGGTTTTCATCTTACTTATGAGTGTTCAGTCAGCAGCCTGTCTTTGGTAATTGTCTGGTCAATCGCCAATTTTATAAGCTGCTCCCATTTGGCTTTGGAGGAATTTCTTTTAGGTCAAAGTGTTCCATTACCCTCTACTTTCCCCTTGGTCCTCCCTCAAATGGGAACTTCATATTGGATTTGCCAACTTGGGCTCAGTTCACTTCCTAACATCGAATCAGTATTTAAATTAAGTCCCAATCATGACTTTGTCTCTGTGCCTGAGAAGGTGTGCTCTGGCTCACCTGTCTTTGCAATCTTTGGTGTCAGCAGGAAAGACCATAGACGCTATTAATTAGAATTACGCCTACTTTTTTCCAGTGAAAATTAGTATTAGGGCTCACCAGGTGTCCTTTGGGGCTTTAGTTGACACTGGAACAGTGGACAACTTCAAGAGTCTGGATTTGGTCCAGCAGATGGACCTTGACATAGACCTGGGACCATCAGTGTTGGTCACCTCGTTGGCCTCCAAGCCATTCTATAAAGTATGGAGTCCAGTACTCTCTTGGTTCAACAGATTAGTTTTTGCAATTGCTTCTCAGCAATGACTAACATTGTGTTCCCAGTGATTTTGGTGTGGGGTGGTGTCACAGCATGTGAGTTTCCACTTGAGACTAACATGCTGTCATTTTCCAATGGTAAATTGGATGGCGAGTTCCATATATTGGATACCCTTACCAAGGCTCAAAGCTTTGGATTGGTTACAACCATTGTTTCTCTCATAAGCCTATCGCCAGAATTCCCACTGCGTTGATGGGCTATAAGAGTATTTTTGATTCCAAAAAGGCTAACTGCCTTACCCCACATATGGAATTTTATTTTGAAGTTTAAGACTACGGTGCAGATGGTGAACATAAACTTACCACTGTACCCACATACAGTGGAGAGTGAGGTTACCCTTGATGCCTGGTTGGATGACATTCTAAAGAAGGGTTGGTTGTTCAAAGAGTCATCCACGGTTACCTCTTTCATTGCTTTTGCCAAAAAGGTGGATGCTTTCCCTTGTCCCTGCGTAAATTACAAGAACCTTATCAATATTACAGTTCATGAACCTTACCCATTGCCTTTGGAACAGATGATCAGCCAAGCATTTTAAGTCACGCGTGTTCTTAAAACTTGATAGTTAATGCTTTTATTCAAATCTGGGTGATGGAAGGTCAGGAATAGCTTACCTCTATCTGGACAAGAAAATGCATATTCCAATTTTGAGTGATGCCTTTTGGGTTTAAGGATGCACCCATAACATTCCAAATGATGATTGATAGTGCGCTGGGTGATCTCTGGTTCACCTTCGTGGTCCCATATATCAATGATATTGGTACACTTCCCTACGCCCAATCAACACACAAAGGACTTGGAGGCGGTAGTGGCTGTCTTGCATAAGGCGGGACTGTTAATCAAGTCTTCAAAATGTGAGTTTCACTTGGAGGAAGTCACATTATTAAATAATCTCATCTTGAAAATTGGTACACCATTCCACCCAGAAAACTGGATGCCATCCACGAATGGCCAACTCCAACAACCCAAAAGCAATTGATAAGCTTCTTGGCCTATTATATTCCTAAAAAATTCTCTCCTGCACTGTCCCACTTGGACGCCCACTCCATCTGATCACATGCAAAGAAGTTCCCTTTTGGTAGACGCCCAAGTGCCAGCAGGCATTCAATTCAATTAAGGAGGTGTTTGTGTCACCCTCATCCTCAAAAATGCGGATCTCTCAAAACCCTATACCATAGCATGTGATGCATCATCCGTCATAGTTGAGGCTGTCTTGCTCCAAGAGCACAATGGGTTGGAACATCTGGGCACTTATTTTTCACGCAAGTTCTCTTTTTACTGAGCAACCTTGGGTTTTCTACGATAAAGAGCTAGAAGATGTGGCATGGGCCTTGACCCACTGGCAGTATCTCCTGCAGGGCGTCCAGAATGAGTTGACTGTGCAAATAGACCACCAAACTCTCCTTTATTTCCACAAACCATATAAGTTGGCACATTGGCTGGCCCAAACCTATGAGGTCTGTGCAGTTCAACTTCAAATATTAGTTTGTGAAAGGAAAGTTAATTATCCTCCCCATTTTCTAAGCCACAACCCTACACATTTTCCAGCTGAATCACATGAGGTGTATCTTGTCATGGTCATTACCCCCCCCCCCCACTCAAATATTGACCCTTGTCCCTCCCATGGTTTCATCAGCAGATCTAGCTCCAAATGCGCCTTTTATTTATATTGTATTAGCAGCACAGACGGCATGTGCTGAAGGGGTGGAATTTTTTGGAGCGGTTGTCCCTCCCTTTATCCAAGAATTTCCTTATTCTCTGGCTAAGGGGCTCCTCCAGTTTTAATCACAGGTGTGGGTCCCTCCCTTTTTAAAGCTGAAGTAATTCAGGCTCATCACAATTCTTCCACAGTCAGTCACCCAATTAATAAAAAGTGCATGAATTTAATCAAGTGCACCCATAATAGGCCAGGCTTGTCAAAAGATGTCCCAGCATGGATTTCAGACTGTGTAACATTCACAAAAGCAAAATTAGGCTGAGCTGGTAGCAAAAGTCTCTTACATCCCTTGCAGCAGGAAAAAGGTCTATGGACATTAGTGTCCGTGGATTTTATTGTTGAGCTCCCCAGCTCCAAGGGATTTACAGCAGTTATGGTGGTCATAGACCTCTTCACTAAATTCTCCTTGTTTATCCCATGATCTTCCACCATCACTTCTGAAAAAACTGCCCGCCTGTTTCTGCGTCATCTGCTTTTAGTGTTTGGGCTCCCGCAAAAAATTTTCAGCAACTGCTGGACCCAATTTACACATGCGTTTCAAAAAATGAACTCTTAATAATCTTGAAGATCACGCCATGTTGCTCCACTGCATACTATCCACAATCAGATGGCCAAAATAAATGGGCCAATAAGATATTAGAACAGTATCTGCAGTTCTCTGCTGCTGCCGCTCAAAATACCTGGATCAATGAACTTCCTCTCGCTCAGTTTGCATACAATAACAGAACGCATGCATCCACTGGATTACACCATATGAAGCAACCTTGGAGTATAAACCTCCTTTTTAGATGACCCATGCTTTTGCCCAGAGATACCAGCTGCAGCTGAACATTTTCAACACATTTAAGCTACGCAGTCCTTGGTTTGGAAACACTTAACTAAGGCAATAAGTGATTATAAGCGGTTTGTAGATTGGAAATGGATCTCAGCGCATGAAATAATGGAAGGATAATACGTTATGCTTGACACGTGCCACTTGCACATGCAGGTGCCATCACAAAAGTTTGTAAGTAAACGCTCAGGTCCCACCTTATGGAAAGAGACTTGGGAAATGGCGCCTTCCATTTAAAATTGCCACCCCACTGGAAGCAACATTTAGTTTTTCATGTGAGTCAGATGTCCCCGTTCAAGGGGGCAATCCCCTCATATTCAAGCTCATCATGATCAAGAAAGCGGAAGAAGTTGAATTTGAGGGCGTCCTGGATTCCCAAAAACCTCGACTCTCAGTCCAAGATCACGTTGCGTGGAAAGGCTATCAGGACTACAAGAATAGCTGTGTAGTGCTTAGTTCTGTGCCAACTGTTTGTACCTAGTTGAGCTTTCCAAGCCACCCACCTAGATGCTCCCCGTCTTCCCCAAAAAATCGTTACATTGATGGTGATCAAGTCGCTCAGGGTCTATATGACTGTGGCCATCGCTCAATTCCCTGGTGGTGGCGCCCCCACTTTGGCAAAAGGGAAGGGTAATGTAAGTCTGGGGGAGCGTCCCCTTTATTTGGATCAGGGGGTGTTCCCTTTTCCATCCAAGAAGGGACCAAGAAGGCTGGAGGCCCCCTCATCTCCCATAAACCTCACTCATGTGGTTAATGAGCGGTGGGTCACTGCTTACCCTTTAAGGACCCCGCCACCTGTCCAGTATCAAATATAAATGAGCTGATACAACAATCAAAGGGAAATTTGTGCTGAGCAAGTAGAGTCAGCATTCTCATGGGGCAAAAAGTTCAAAATGAAGTCAATGACCACAAGCCTCTGGCATCAAGACCAAATAACCCCAAACCGTTGGCAACAAAGCCTGATGGGCGCGTACTTTTGGCAAACATAGAGTCTAGTGTTGAATATTTGGCAAAGCTTTCCAATGGCATTAGGCCATTGGGAAATGTAGCCAACTGTTCAAACCCTCCTAAGACACATCAAAAATTTCAACTGAAATTTTTCACTTAGTCAAACAGATGCTAAAGTGACTGGGTGCAGGCGTATTGGGCGTACTAAACATGTCCTCAATCTCTTGGGACCGCCCCAATGTGAAGTGGCCTTGGGAGGTTCCCACTGCCTGTCAGGCAAGACGCCGTTGCTCCATTCATTGAAACTGAAGTAAATTGGCAATTCAGGTTTCCGTGGACAAACCAACAGCAACTTGGCCCGCCACTGATACTTTTTAAATCAGTTCTAATTTACCCCCTTCTTGCTCAAAGTTCGTTGGGTCAGGCCAAACCTTAAGGACCCTGATCCCGCGCTTTCCTAGGCTATTCATCAATTCTCTGTCTATTTAAGAACTCATAACACAAAGGAAATTGACAGTCAGTTCTCTTATTTTACGTTCAATGAAAATCTTCCCACATTCAAATAAATTAATTAGGTTGAAATTTTTCTTCTCCAAACAGCCATGACATTAGCAATGTGGCCTTGTGGCCTATGTATTGACTGGGTCATCCCAGTCATGTTTTTACAATGATTCTTAATGGTGTCATTTGGGCTTATTATGTTAAGACCTTATCAAAATCTTCCCAAATATTGTAACTCTTGACGCCCAGGCACATTGGCATTGAGGCTTTAACAGCTTGGTTGTCTCTGCTGAATTGTTTGTTATAATTGCAGCCCATAAGCACTCCATTGTCAATCATTCTCAGCCAATTAAAACGTCATTCAAGTGGCAATGCCTCTGGCATTATGTCTCGCCTTTTGGGTGCTTCTGCAACCCAACTGGCAGGCCAGTCTAAACTTTTTCTTCCGTCTCCCTGACACTGCTGAACAGCTTTGTAGGAATTTTATAAGAAACTAGTGGAGTATTTAGCGTTTCCCAGGTTTAAATAGTATCAGATGATTTGAACTAATGAACCTAGTTTCTATATTATATATAACATAAAACTGCTTAATCATTATCATTGAACATATCAAACCAATTAGTTAACAACTTCTTACCCAATAATAGGTAAACTTTTTTAATTCATATTAAACCACCAAATACTTAGCCAAAACTAATTAAATCTATAAAATTACTCAAATACCATCAAACCACTTGGCAAAGCCAAAGAGCTTATCAAATCAACTTAAACCACTAAACACTTTGCCAAAACCAAAATTAATGTAAGAAACAACCAATTTACCAACTCCTTAATCAAATAAAATTAAGCTTTACAAATTGACAAAAATTCACTAACACTTAGCTACAACCCAATTTAAATATTAAATTAATAAAAAGCCACCAAACTATTACCCAGAAACCATTGGATCTATCAAATTGATTAAAATTTACCAACCACTCAGCCAATAAAATTAAGCCTAAAGGATCAATCAAATAACGATCAACTGCTACCAAAACATCTCTATTAAAAAATCATTATGCCTATAGATTTGACATATAATCTTTTAAATTACTGAACTAATCAACCTAACTTGGCACAGATATGTTATAACTAGGGGAAAGAACTTAAACAGGTATCTTAAAAAAATAATTAAAAAACAAAGTAAAGTAGTTATTTATAAAAAATGAATGGACAATTAATAATCAAGTAACATGTTAAAATGTAAGCATCTAAATTAAACTTAATTAAAAATACTCAAAAATGTAGAATTAAACTTCTTACTGTCCAAAGCAAAATAAAGTAAATGCAGATATATGATATTTCTAATAATATATTAGCTACATTGGCTCCTCTTTTTCTTTAGTTTTACTTAAGCCTTGCAATATCAATCTTAGCTATTTATATATAGATAAACCATTAACCTGCTTAGCTAAAAACACTTGACATACAAAATTAACCAATTACCAACTGATTGGTAAAACCAAACTAAACTTATTGAAACAAATAAAAACCACTACCAACTTACAAAAACCAATTATTTTATCGAATCAACCAATCATCAACTGCTTACTAAAGCTATCAAGAATATTAATCTACTTAGAACCGCCAACTGCTTATTAAAATTATCAAGCTTATTAATCAATCTAAAACCACCAACTGCTTGGCAAAACTATAGAAACTATAAAATCAACAAATAAGCTTTTCAGTCATAACAATATACTGATTACCATTGGAAACATATAAGATTTGGACTTGTAATATATAGAACTTTTTTAATTTTACTATGAAAATAATGGTTGTACTATCTTAGAAACTTTATGGGCGTGTGCACAACAACTCACTGAAGTTATCTTGCAAAAGGATGAATGCTATAGGAATGCATTCATTACAAATATAGAAACAAAGAGTGAAACATCTAATTTTACTTGCTTTTATTTATCTCACCATCTTTTTTAGATTAGAAATTTTGCATCCTTCATTTAATGCTTCTAACATAAAATAATGATGAGGTTTTGCAAGGTTACTAAGGTTAGATGACAAATTAATATAATACTATATTTTTAATTTCACGGTAATATAAAAGCTCTTTATATTAAGATATAAATAAACTTTATAGCTTTAAAGACAATCAGTATATTGTCATGGCTGAGAAGTTTGATATTTGGTTGATTTGATAGTTAAATATGTTTTGCTAAGCAGTTGGTAGTCATTTAAATAATTATTAAGTTCATTGTTTTAGTAAGTAAGTAAGTGATTGGTTAATTTGATAGTTTAAGTAGGGTTTTAAGTGGTGGGTGGTTTAAGGTTTATTTGATATGTCCAATTGGTTTTTGTGGATGGTTAGTAGTTTTTGTTTAAGATGTGTCAACTTCTAGTAATATCAATCTTTTTAAAGGTTTAAGGTGGTGAAGTTCCATAAAAGCAAGGCTAAAAGGCCCAGAATAACCTTTTGGTCTCTAAATTATAGTATATATAAATATGAGATAGATAGATGAGATTTAGACTGATGAGTTATTTTAGTTTGTAGCTATTACCAATGAAGGTACTTAGTTTAATTGTAACTTAGTTTAAAAAGTTAATTAACTTATTAAATATTTATAATCTTAAAATAATTCAATTTATAATAAATTCTACTTCTAAAAGCTTATAAAAACTAAATTAAATAAAAATTAATTGAGGAAGGTCAACCTTGGGACAGATACACCACACTGAGAATAAATTAAATCAAAAGAAACAAATAAAATGAGTAACCTCTATAAATTGAATGAGTGAATTAATTAATTAAATAAATAAAATGAAAGAATTTATAATT